>QNUK01000285.1:512680-637680 GCA_013621035.1 Clarias magur | reverse complement strand
GAACATTCCGTTGGGTTCTTGTTAGGATCGGGAAACTATTCCGGTTAGGAGTACGAATGGATGGTCAGAATCAGTGAAAGAAGATGTAGAGCATGAGAGAGGAAAAAAAAAAAAAGACTGGATGGAGCAGGAACAATTACCGAAACAATACACAGAAGATCAGTCAGGTCAAGCAGGGAGCCTCTCAATGCAGTATGGGTTTGGGGTTTTTTTTTTTTGTTGCTGTTGTTGGGTTAATTTAACGTACACGTAGTGAGAATGAGAGAAAGTGTGTCGGAGTGTTTTTTTTAACCGCTCACCATTTTTCTTGCAATTTCCACGTTCGGAATCGACCGAAGCTTCATGCTCGGACCTTTTCTCAGTGCACGTGGCAGGAGATGGTGACTGGAACGAGCTCTGGGAGGCGCTGAGTTTTGCTAATTGAGCGTTGGCTTCTTGGACCTTCGTCTTCTCTTTTTTCAGCATGCTCACTAGAACACCTACAAAGCTTAGGTTAAGAATCATACTTTAGGGGGAAAAAACGATATGATTTATATAGAAACGTACAGTATGTACAGCATAGTGCTTGGTATCATGAGTCTGTTCCGGAAACACTTGGTACATCCTGGATGAGACGCCGGTCCGGTCATAGACCAGATGTTTGCAGTCACATCCACAAAGATTCTGTACAGCGTCCTCATCTTTATGCAACTCACTGTATGTCGTCTCGAGCGCTTAGCCGGAATGAAAACCTGTCGTGGAAAACACCGAGAGCCGCCGCCGCCGCCGCCGCCTCGTTCGATCTTACACGGAATGTTTTAAGAGACGAAGAAACATCAGAAGAGGTTGTACAATGAGCCGAGGGGCTTTTTTTTTTTCTCCCTTTCTTTTCATTTTTAGACCGTAGAAGGAGATATCTAAATCACGTCTCTTATAGAAACCACTCGTTTTTTTTTTCGGCTTCCGCATTCTTTTCTTATTTTATCATCATGTGGCGCACGACAGCATCTCGTTTAGGCTCCCTAAAAATGAAGCTGGTCAGCGAACACAAGCTCATAATTCCCCCGTGTCTGCGAGACGGTTTGCCTCTCAGGGTTGAGATAAATGAGTCAGTATTTTTAGGGCAGAAAACATTTTCATATGTCCTCTGTGGAAACCGAATCCTGGGACAGTGAGATCATCTGACTGTTTCTCTAATAAGCCGGGCATGCTGCAGCACGCTTATTGCCGTTCATGTTTATACTGTATTAATCTCTGATTAAACTCTCTTTATATTCGATTTTGTTTGAACCAGCATATTAAAAGTAAACCATAAAATCTAAAAAGACATGCTACAAAGTTGAGCCTTACCCAAAACAGTGTAAACACTAGGTGATATGATGTACGCCACGTCAGCCTGCCCTATGGACTCCTCTATGGAGCACCGTGCTGTGCAGATGTCTTGAACCACACCTCATTTCTTCAGATTTCACATCTGGAAACAGACCAGGTCTTGAGGAATTAAAAAAAAACAAAAAAAAAAAACATCTAACTTCAGTCCTGATCCAGTGAGAAACAGGTGCAGATGATGATGAGAGATGACGACCAGGAGGTGATTAGTTCACTGCCGATGCTGAATGCTGAGGGGTCGGAACAGACGAGAGGGGAAACGAGGTCAAAGTTGGTTCACATTGATTCAATTAAATACGTCTCAGGACTTCTGCACAGCACTGTAGGTGGGAAGATGTCTTCATGGCTTCAGTATATCCAAGAGCAGAGTTTGCATCAGGACACATGCGACTCTCCAAGCCCGGCCAGTACGTTCAAATTCCAAAGTCATGCCGCCTAAAACGTCCCTGAGACGAAGGTCTCGTCCGAGGGCTAATGGAAACGGCTCGAGGAGGTTTCGAAAGGTACATTAGTGCGCACAGATGACATCACGACACGTCCAAGAGGTTAAATTTGTCTTCTCTCTACTTTCACTTAGCTTGTTTCAGTTGTTCCAGAAAGTGTGCATGATAATATCATAAAATCACAAAGCGGCAGACTGATGGTTTTATCATTCGGCTCGATGCGGCTGAAACCGATGCAGATGTTTTCGAACCCTAGCTTGTCATTTTGACAAGGCCGTTCTATAGCAGGCAGAAGATGAACTTCAGATTACCTTTTCTTCCGTCCAAGATACACAAATCTGAAATGTCAGCACGATAACCTGCTGTTTACTTTGGAGATAAAGCCGCGGCAACAGACGATCGAGTCGCCGGCTGAGTTTTCCACCGTACCGAGGCGGACCCAGCGACGCGGCCCGATGTGGCCGACATGCTAATTTCCCCCGAACCGCAGATATGTGAAATTTCATCCTAAAACAAGCAAAATTACAGCTAACTAGGTATAAGGACTTTCAACAGGATGAAGATGTACAGTAACGTTGGATGGAAGTTGATGTAGAGCTGATTATTCACAGATAAATCACACCCCGTTATATTTTATATCTCATGGTCTAAATTCATGAAACTGTTTCCGATATTCCATTCATTATTCTCTCATGAAATACAGACGCGTCGCTTTCTGAGTTCTTACAGAAGGCGCGTGGTTTGGCCACTTTACAACCGCAAAATAAAGTTTCGCATTTTTATGATTCATTAAAAAAATTTTTTTTTTTTTTTTTATAAGGATCTTCATCAAAATATTTACTATCGTCACCTAGACCGTGTCAGAACCCAAGCCGTCCATAATGCTCGGAGTAAACCATCAATCTGCCATTCAATACACCCGCAGAAATAAAAAAAAAAAAAAAAAAAGAAGGTTGAATCTGGCAACTTAGACCCTGCTTGAATTCATCCCTCTGGGGGAACTCGATGTAGCCCGAGCGATCCAAATAAGCCCGAGGAATGCTTTCTCCTAAGAGTGAACCCTGCATTTTTACACACTGAGATGTGATTACTGTGTGATGAATGGCGGAGACGATACAGAGGGGAGACAAATTAAAGGAAAAACAGTGGCTCTGTTATTCTTAACGCTCACTGCGAATCGATATCGACTTCTTCTGACTGACGAGATGTTTCTGTCCTCGTGGGAGTGGCCTGTTACCCGATGATCCCGCCCACATCCGCACGGACTGAGAGACGCCTGATTGGCTGTGAGTTATATGCTGTGGCCTTCACACCCGCGAGATCTTAATCGCATTAAATGCATACTGGATGAAGTGAAGTACGAGGTGGGAATCGAACCCAGACCCTGGAGGTGCGAGGCGACAGTGCTCATAATGACTCCTTATTAGGACAGCATGTACAGCTGGACTCCCAGGAGTGCTGTATAATTCGGAATGAAGGATACTGATCTCTCGGTCACGCTGAGTTAACATGTCCTTCAGTCTGACCAGCTCTGGCCTGTCTGTCACGCTTGATGATGAGAGAGGTCTAATATCACCAGCTCCATTCTCAACACTCGCTTTCTCCAGCAGCCTCGCCTGCAAACACCAAAACACCTGTTAAACAGCAGCGCATTTAATCTGGCTTTTTTGTTGTTGTTGTTTTTTTTTTTTTTACTATGCATCCTGAATATTGAATAGTTGAACAAATGATGACGGAAAATGAACATAAAGTTTGATATACAGCGATGTTTGTGCATAGTGACAGCGTTGCCACCATCAGTAGTATCGTCCGAACTAATAATGAGCGCAAGTAGTTCATTAATAAATACATCATTGAAAAAAAGAAAGTGTTGGTCTGAAGTAACAGCAAAATGAACCCAGGTGTGCCAATACTTTATCATAATTAAAAAAAATTTTTTTTTTTTATGTATGCATGCAACTGTCAGATAAAGTAAAGAACAACAATTAAGAAATCTTCAGCGACAATTAATGATGTCTCATGTCACATGAATGTCAAAATGTGACTTTAGTTTATTCCAGTGCAGTTAAATGCACAAATCTGATTGGTCGAGAGGCGTGCGTTATTTTCACATAACGTCATGGCTCGGACAGGATATCCGGCTGTATACATCTCGACGTAACATGAGAGAAACCTATACATATCGATATAGTGATGTTTTTAGTAAAGAGACATTCATTTAACATTTATTAAGAGAGAGAGAGAGAGTGTTGAATGACTGTTTAGCACATCTACAGTACATCATAAGTGATAACAGGAGCTAACTTGTTTCTTTCAACATTCAATCCATACATTTAAAATTCATTATGTGTCATTAATGTCGCGCAGAATAACACTCTCCAGAGACGCTGTTATGAGAAATGATGCACTCTGGGGGCGGCGACACTCCGCTTGTGTGCTTTCTTTTTTTTTTCCCATATAACAGCATGGACTGTGTTCTTTATGGCGTGTTATTCCTTACATAATACACAGTCGTCCTAACCATGAAAAATACTAACAAGAGTAGAATTACAGTTTATCTTTGAGAAAGCAGTCCAAGTAGAACCTCTTCAGGAAGCGAAGAACCCCTTAACTATAAAAACACATGAATACAACCCCCCCCACCCCCCCTCCAACACTATATTATACCCAGTGACGTAGGCACAGAGAGAGAGAGAGAGAGAGAGAGACGAGGACGAGCTGAAGTCAAACAGGCATCTTGCCCTGCCGGTCGGTGTTGTGTGTTCTTGTCCTACATTAAGATTACTGAACAGCAGGGACGAAGTGAGTGGAAACATAAAGACGGCGCAGAATGTCAGATTTATACACAAAACAAGACTAGAGAGAAGAGAGACGCAGAGTAACAGGAGACAGACAGGAGACGAAACTCTTAAGCACGTTATCTGAATTCTTGACTATTTTGAAACCTGGAGGAATAAATAATCTGCTGGTTCTTGTGTTTTTGCTTCAACAGACAAAGTCTGCTTTGAGTTGAAGTGTTTTAAATACTTAACTCCTCCCTTCTAATTGGTCGGGTAAATAATACACAAGCGCTAGAATGTGAAGTCGAGTTTCCTGCCACAGACTGGACATGCGCTGGTTTTTATGGCGGGTTTTATTTAAGGTCGGCCAGTCGCACTTACTGCTGGCTTCTGCTCAGTGAATCGCCTGAGGATGAAGATTACTCACTTCGTAGGTCAATTCGGGTTTCTCTGTATTATTTCCAAAATGATCAATAAACAAAAACCTGCTTTTGGCAAAGCCGATGTGAAAGCTGCCATTTCTTTTCACCTTCTTGAGAGCGAAAAAGAGAGAGAGAGGAAAAATACTGCCATAATTTGGGATCTCTCTATTGATTAAATGACTTTAAAAAAAAAAAACAGGATACAAAAAGCACTTGGAGAAAAGTATCCTGTACCTTTAAGAATGAAAAGCAGTGCTGGATTTTTCTCATGTCTGGTCCTAGTTCCAGAGTCACGTCAGGGTCAGGGTCATCGAGAAACACCTTGAGCTGGTCTTCAATCCTACAGTATAAGCGCGCACACACACACACACACACACACACACACGTACGCACAAAATTCACTGATAAAATTATTCAATGTTTTTTTTTAATCCTATCCCAGTGGTGACATCTGGTCCACACCAAGACAGAAAATCTAACAGATACACAAAGGCAAACACATTTTTTTGCTACTCCATGCACTAAACACAAACACTCGCGGTCTGGGTGATTGATTTATCGCGACGTCCATCGAGTATCGGCTCGAAAGCCCAAACCCCCGTCACGGAAAGGGCTCTTATACAAATACACAGGACGAAAGACTGCACGCTCCCTTTTCCTATCCTTTAACACGTAAGTTTAATCAGTCGCCACAAATGTTTCGCTCCGCGCTACTAAAAGTTTAAATTCTGCTTTGTGTAAAAGCAAAACTGTTTACTTATGCGAGATCGTTGCTTCCACCAGAGATGACCTGTTGATAAACTACTGCATGAACAATAGCGCTCTGCGGCCTGGACGCAACCGCTGGAATCAAAGACGGCTGAGCGGCCAGACTGCTCCAAACACCGCCGTGACCGCGCTCGCTCTCCAGATTTCCACTCCAGCATGTCTCATGTCAATAGGAACAAAGTTTATACAAATGAAAACTTTAAACAAAGGCCCATGCTTGGATTTCAGACTCCTGGAAGTCATCAAGTTCGTTCGGCTGGAATCCGAATCCAATCTTCATGCAGGGTGTCGGAGTGAACGGTGGACGACTTCTGCACCTATAACTGCGCCGGGGTTTTTTCTTCTTCTTTTCTTTTCTTTTTTTTCTCCAAGATATTCTAAATATTCGCACGACGTACAATACAACTGTGACAGGTATAAGGGTATCGTGTCTAGACCAGGTTTTTTCTTCTTCAGTAGTTCTGTACTTTTGGTCACCGGACAGCGGCACCTCATAAAGTAAATATCCTCACGAACATCATTAAAGTTGATGTGCTGCTGGCGCACTCAGTGGGACAAACGGGCACGGCCAGGAGGAAAAGTTAATGTGTGGCGTGACGGGGGAAAGAGGAGCCGTCGTCGGTGAGGAGAGAGGAAACCTTTCAATTGAAGGACGGCTCCAGGTAAAGACATCAGAGCGCTAGAAAGAGGTGAGACAAGCATTTTTTGAAGCCCACATGTTCCCTGACTCGTGCCAGCACTTCTACCAGTCCAAGGAGTGGGAAGAATGTAATGGGGAATCAAGACTTTTTGAGGGCGGATTCCTGGCCAGCCAAAGTTAATCCGAGACGCAGAAGGTGTAGGAATCTTACGCTGACAAAAAAGCAGTGTCAAAACAAGCTGTGGAATTATGACATAAAGTAAAAGTCCAGCTTAAAATGACCTTCTGGTAACAGTACAGAATAACAGAACGCAGTCCTGAGAGTAAACACTCGCTTTACGTCTCTATATAATCCCCTGATACACTGATGCTCTTATCCCAGTGTCTCACTAGAGCTCGGACACCATCAGGGAAGAACGTTTTCTCAGTACGTCAGAGCCATAACTGGAAACGCCGGCCTCCCAGGAACTCCTTTAACGACCCAAACATGTGAAAATTGTTTTTTTTGAGGTCAGGACCGTACGGCGGGCGCGGCGATAACCCCCGGCCGAGCTCCTACAGAATTGTGAGGACATGAAGCCTTCTGTTGACCTTTGTCCTTACGGTAATTCTTTAAATGTTGTCTTCATTTGGTAGGATTTTCTTTTAAAGGACATGTTATTTTTGTGATGATGGAAATTTTGAAAAACCATCTTAATAGTGTTGCTTTTATGGTTTTAAGGTTTTATGGTCAGTTCCCAGTAACTACAGTACAGTGACTAAAGTAAACACAGCAGCATGAATCAAAATGTGCAACAACAACAACAACAAAAAAAATCATTTGAAAAAAGTATATTTGACATTGGTTTTATATTTTAGTGTGTGTTGACACCATCGCACACACACTTACTCACCGACCAGTAATGACTTCATCTCGGTCATTACTTACTTATTTGTTTTTATTTTAGTAGCTAGGTTTATTAAAGAATAATAGGAAATTAGGACCTTTGTGGCAGAACTGGATTCCCGGTCTGACCCTGAGCTTAGGTTAATGCCCGTCTGGAGTCATCCGCATGTCTGTGTGCATTTCCTCCCACATTCCAGAAACATGTCTGCAGCTGGACTGGCAGCTTTAAATCGCCCCAGGTGTGAATGTGGCGTTCACCTGAGCTTACAGGAGTATTACAGCAATGGGTCTGAATACTTGCTTAATCACTATTAACTTATTTGGAATAAATATACAAATAGTATTAGATTTCTGCAAATAGCTGAGAACTGGATGAAACAAAAATGAACATCCACAGTAAGACTGCAACAAGACAATTAGGAAAAAAGCACTCGATCATGGTAATGAAGTCATTATGATGATTTCATTTGGACTGCCTAGAAATAACACCGAACACGTCCCTTTATTCTGGAACCGTTTTGGTCTCCATCCTCCATCAGTTCCGAGTGATAATCGGTCTTCAGCTGACCTCAGATGACTGCATCCGAGCGCGCCGCTGCTCTGACCATTACGCATATTTCCTGAGGCTCAGAATACACACGCGGCGGCCGCGAGCCACATGAGCCTGCTGAACTGCTGAATCGGACTTGCGGCGTGTCGCTGCTGCTAATTTTAATTCAAACCCACATGACCAAACAGGTTACTGGAAGATAGGAAGCGTTAACTGCTATTATCAGGACAGCAGCCTTTCCACTGGGGAGCACATGAAGTCAGTTTGACCGTGGAGGACAAGTATCATCTACACTTATTTACATATATTCCAGAAAAAGAAAAAAAAAACTTTTTTTCTTTACTGTCAAAAATTCAATCAGAATAAACTTTTTTTTTTCTGTTTTAGATCAATAAATATTAACATATTTCGTCAGAATCGAGCGAGGGAGGATTTTTATGTATTTTCTTCATCACTTTCGTCAAAGTCAGAGGTATAAATACAGTACGCTAAGTTTATTGTGTCTTTAAACAAAAAAGAAAACTCCAGAAAAGATGATTCCATTCTGAGCTTAAGAAGCTTCTGATAGGTTCATTGATTCCACTTGAGTTAATTGGTGACACACCTGTGGATGTATATAAAGGCGCACCTCAAACACAGAGCCTCTTTCTTTGACATCATGGGAAAATCAAGAGAAATCAACCAAGACATCAGGAAAAGAATTGCGGCTCATCCCTGGGTGCGATTCTTTCCAGACGCCTGAAGGTCCCATGTTCATCCATTTAGACAATAATACCAAAGTATAAGAAAAACATGGGAATGTACAAGCATCATACCGCTCAGGAAGGAGACGGATTCTGAGACCCAGAGAGGAACGATTTTTTTGGTGCATAATGTGTGAATAAAGCCCAGTACACAAAAGCAAAAGCCCGTGTGAATATGCTTCTGAAACTGGTAAGACAGCGTGATTGTCCACAGTAAAAACCAGTCCTGAACCACCATGAGCTGAAAGGTTACTGGGAGGAAAAAGACATTACAGTGGAACCTCGGATCGCGAGTAACGTGGTTTACGAGTGTTCCGCAAACCATGCAAAGATTTTTAATACATTTTTAATCGAAAACCGAGCAAGTATTAGTTTACGAGCGTCGAGTATCATGTATCATGCCGGTAAAGTGCAGATTCATTTGTTTTATTTTCATTTTATAGATTGTATTAATTATTTTTATGTATTTATTTTTTGGGGCTGTGGAACGAATAGTTTGAGTTTTCATTATTTCTTATGGGAAATGATGATTTGGTTTACGAGTGTTTTTTGGACCACGAGCCCGTTTCCGGAACGAATTATGCTCGTAATCCAAGGTTCCATTGTACTTCAAAACCACCATAAAAAAAGCCAGACTACAGGTTTGCAACTGCAATCTTAATTTCTGGAGATTGTTCGGCCATAATGATGAACGGTATATTTGGAGGAAAAAGGGCGGAGCTTTGAAGCCTCAGAACACCATCCCAGCTGTGAAGTATAGGGGTGGGAGTACAGTATAGTCGTGGGGCTGCTTTGCTGCAGAAGGGACTGATGCACTTCACAAAATAGATGGCATCATGAGAAAAGAACATTCTGTGGATATATGGAGGCAGCATCTGAAGACATCAGCCAGGAAGTTAAAGCTCAGGTGTAAATGGGTCTTCCACATGGACAGTGACCCCGAGCGTACCTCCAAATTAGTTACGAAGTGGCTGAAGGACAACAAAGTCGAGGTGTTGGAACGGCCATCACAAAGCCCTGATCACAATCCCAGAGAAGATTTGTGGGCGGCATTGAAAAGTCCTACAAACCTAACCCAGTTGCACCAGTTCTGTCGAGAGGAGTGGGCCGAAATTCCAGCAAACTACTGTGGAAAGCTTGTGGAAGGAAACCCGAAACGTTTGGCGCAAGTCAGGCAGTTTCTACCAAATACTAAGGACGTGTCTGTACATTTTTGACTGATGAAAATAAGTTTTAAAAAGTCCATAAAATTCTCCCTCGCTCGATTCTGACATTAAACAAATGCAAAAATATCTTAATATTTATTGATTTAAAACAGAAGTTTTCTCTGATTTAATGTTTGACAGTAAAGAAAAAAACAGTTTTTGTATATAAATATGTAAATATAAAGGGGAAATTTAACTGGACTAATCGATTGCTTCTGAAATATTTACAACTGAAACTATACATTTGTGGACATTTTAGTGTCATTAGTAATTACACTGACACTTTTCGAAGCATACACACCGGACGCTCAGCCATAACATTACAACACGAAACATTACGCCTAATCTTGTCTAGGTTCCCCCTGTGTTTTCTCGGGGTGTGCTGTGGTGTCTGGCTCCAGGACGCTGGCACTGGGGCCTTTGGGTGCTGTGGGTTGCGAGATGTGTTTGTCCAGCGCATCACAGTGGTGCTCTATCACAGTGGTCTCCAATCACCGGGCCGTGGATGATTTGGTACCGGGCCGCACAGAAAGAGTAAAAAAAATCTTCATATATTTGAGTCTGCGGGGTGTTTCATTTAGAAGAACGACCAGATCCTCTCCCATTCGCTTCGGTCTGCACATGCGCCACGCCCGCTCTGTGTACTGGATGCAGCCTTAAAAGTGTGTTTGAAGCCACTTCAACTCTGCTGACGTTCTGGTTTAAAATCAATGGTATGTTATATACTGTACTGTATATGATGCATATGCATTTGCTTATGCTTTGTTTAATAAAACTGGTCCGTGGCGGAATAAAGGCTGTAGACCACCGCTCTGTCAGACTGAGATCAGTCCGGCCTGCAGTCAGTCTGTGGTGCACCGGGTGTTCTGGTGCCTTTCTATCGTCACCAGTGTTGATACCGGATTTGTGCTGTAGGATCGACCCGGACAGGCTGGACTTCGGTCCTCGCAGACATGGGTGATCCCTGTGTGCCCATGATCCCATACATAACTGATAATTAATGTTGATGTGTCCATGTTATGGCTGATGTTTGTATAATTCAAGCTGTGCGTACCTCTGGATCTCTTCTTGAGTCAGCTCATCACTTCTTTGCTCTCCGGTCACCAGAGCTAGCTCTTCTTTCAAGCAGCGGATCTCCTTCTTTAAACGAATGATCAACTGTATAGACAGCGAGAGAGAGAGAGAGAGAGAGAGCGAGAGAGTAATGATTCAACATGTTGCCCCAGTTATTCATTTCAGTAGGCGTTACCGAAAAGCTTTGTGTGTTCTTTACAGTAAATACCATGCTATGCTAGTCACGAAATAGAAAAGTACAATTCCGGTACCTGTTCTTCCTCAAAGTCTGTAATTGCCTCTTCATTTGTTAGTCACTTGTCTCTCTATTGTAATGACGGCTACCAATATGAGTGTGTAACATGTGTTCCAAATTTCCCCTGTGTGGACAAATCAACTCATTCACCTTCAGCTACACGATATGGCCAAAAGTATGTGTACACTTTCTGTGAACATCACGCTCATACGGTATGTGGGCCTCGAAAAACAGGCTTTGTGTGCTCTAGAATTAAGCTCTTTACAGCAACTAAGGGAACTAAACATGTCCTTAAACCAAGGTCCATGGGGACATGGAGTGCCAGGACTGCCCGTGTAGAAGAACTCGAGCGGCCTGCACGGACCCTTGACCTCAAGCCCACTGAACGACTTTGGGTTTGATTAAAATGCCAGCTGTGCACCCGGCCTTCATGCACTGACCTCAGTAATTCTCTTGTGGTTAAAGGGGGCAGAAATTCCCACAGTAGTCATCCGTCCTGAACGAGTGGTGGCAGCTTTCGCTGCAAAAGGGGATCGACTTTAGAATCGGGTGCTCAACAGGCACGTACAGTACAATGGTAAAGTTAAACTCGCCATCAGTAAAAGAAAAAGAAAGAAAAAAGAAAGGACAGAATGTCGGTAACACAAGCTGGGTGGGAGGTGAAAGCAAGCAGTTACCAGCTAAACCGGCACTACAACAGAACCTGTAAGTATAAACGAGATAAGGCCGGCGTGGAGTTTATGTTGCTTCAAGCTGTTTTTCCAGCAGAAAGACGATTCATTCCTCATGGATCGAGAAATACAGAGAAACCTAATAGATGCCACGGGGATGATGGATGATGGACAGCGTTATTATAGGCTTTGTCTCGTCTCTGAAAATAAACCAGGTCATGTTAGGTCATTTTCTTTTATTTAAGACATGCACTTAAATCCCTGATTAATGACAGGCATGAAACACCTGTTCAAACACCAATCAGTTAATAAATGAAAATGACTGAAGGGCATTCGCATAATTAATCGGATCATTTGGAATCTTAATAAATCAGGAGCCAGTTTAAGTTTTATTTTAAGTAAGTGTTCATTTTTACTTAACTTAAAAATAAGAAAGTGATTTCACTTTTTTTTTTTTTCTTTTTCTTCTTTTTCAGCACAAGCTCTGAGGTCCAAACAACACAGCACACACAACTTGTAGATAAGAAGCGAAACAAAGCTGGTGGTGAAATACAGATCTCTAAATGAAACAGGAGCGCCAATAAAAACGAAACGAGCGCTTTGGAGAACCTAAATCTGTCATTCCAATCTCGAAGCAAAGTCGTCACAGACACTCTGCCAGGTCACGACTAATAACCAGACAGTCTCGTTTTAACGGGGTCAAGAGGTCAGCTTAGGTACGACCCCGACTTGCTTTCATTGTCAACATCCCAGGAGGATCAGACTTAAATCCACGAGGTCCCCGAAATAGGGTCCGGGGTCATCCATTCAAACATCCGCTTCGCTTTGATCACGGACACGGTCACGGCCGGGGATTGAGAGTCTCCGGGGCTTTAGAGGCTGAACTTGATACTTTGTGTGCGTTTTGGATGCTAAACAGGGAGAAGCCCCTGCTGATGGGGGAGTCGGGAGTTATTACTATAAATGGAATAGTAGACAACATCGTTGGGTTCAGGGGACGGGGTGCGCACATATTTTTCCTCCTATTTACATTTTTCACCGCGTCCTTAAACTTTTCTAGTTTTCCATTCCGTGCGCCACCACATCCGAGGCATCTGCATAAACACACAGTCAGGCAGATGGACCCTGACGCAGACGATGCAGAGTGGATGGAGAAATTCCGATGACAGACAGAGAGAGAGAGAGCGAGAGAGAGAGAGAGAGAGCGAGAGAGAGAGAGAGAGAGAGAGACGACTCTATGCTGGCATCCGGACAATTCTTGCCACATAGGTGACAAAGGTTAAAGGTCAATAGGCTTAGTGGCATTCGGAAGACAAGCGCACCGATCTGCTTTCCCAGAGTCGGATATTTAAAAGTACACTTTGAGATAATCAAAGGAATTGGCTTCCAGATTCCACTAAAGCAGCTGTGTGTGTGTGTGTGTGTGTGTGTGTGCGTGCGTGTGTGTGCGTGTGTATTGCTTAGTTGTTTTAAGGACTTTTTATGGTCACGTCTCTGGATGTCTGGTTCTACCCGAGCCCGAGAACTACCTCTCGAGAACTGGTGAGCATCACACCGTGAGGCTGATGCAAGTCCGGGCTCTGGGTCGAGCGAGTCAGAGATTTTATTCTGGACTGTGAAACCACGCAGGAACCACAGGAACAGCATCAGCTCCAAGTGCCTGAGAATAAACCGGCAGAGCACGCAGACTGAAGCTCTGCATACAACCAGTGACATCAATATCTGTACGAAAAGGCCTGTGGTTGAATCTGATCTCATGGTCTTCATTTATAGAAACGGAACGGCACCAAAATACCGACAAAGCTGACTTGATTTAAAGGTTTGCTTAGTTTTCTATTGTAGATTTAATGATACCTGATCCTAAGTCAATAACCGGCAGATAAGTTAGAGTGAGTCAACCGGGATTTGGGGTAGAACAGATATCATCATTCATGCCCATGCAACACCCCCACAACCCCCTCCCCAACACTGCGTAAGCTTTTTTGAATGGCTATAATGGATTCTCTAAAGTTCACCGCACTTTCTTATAGTCTTTAGCTGAATACATGAATCTGAAACAAGTCCTTGGCTGTCTGGTCAGATCCAAACGTCTGCACCAATTTAATTGTTCTGGTTCTTCAGGGCTTTGAAGAGTCCTGATCCTCTGCTGGAAAGGATCAAGGAGGATCAGCAGGCGCTTAGTGAGCAGCGATCCATGTTTTGACTCCTTGAGGAGGTTTAGGTTTACGGGCCGGACAGAGGAGGTAAAAAAAAAATAAAAAATATAAAAAAAAACAGACCATAAAAAAGAGGAGCGGCTGACGGTTAGTTTAATTTAGTATAAATAACAATGAAGCATGGAGTTCTTATAGACGATAAAGATAAACTGAGGGAAAGTAGATCCATCGTTTACAAGAAATGGTTTACACTGCCTCGTGTCTATTTTCTCCTGAATTTGCTCGAGCATCGTTCATTTTAACTGCATGGCTCTGTAATGATGAGGGAGTGACCAGGTAGTAGCTTCTGAGTCAAACGGTAGCTGAGCGGGATATGAGCCATGTCTCCATCGCTCCCAGGCCGACACCGGTTAAATTAACACGCAACCGCAGACTCTCTTAAAAATACCTCTCTAGGGTTCGAAACTGGGCAGCCAAGTTCTAAAAGTCATACCAATAGAAAAAGAAAGGGAAAAAAAAAACTAGAAGAAAGAGGGTTTCCGAGCAGAGGTCCGAGGTGAGAGAGGTCTACTCCGTCTACGTGTGAAAACTTTAACACAAGTGCTGAGCTGCATGACAAGTCCGATCAGTTCGAAAGATTTAAAAGATCGTACATTTTCCTGCCTTAACCTTCCCAACGAGACGTTCCACGAGAGAGGATCCGATCGTTCTCCTCTAGTGGAAACGGATCAGGAGCGTTCGCTCATGGCGGAATGTTTCCTTTCGCGCTGAATAGAGTCAACAGTCGCACTCGCGAGATGATGGACGAGATGCAGGCCAGCCGGGGGAAGCCCACTGTATCCCTAAACGCAGCCAGGGCTTAGAGATCGGCGTCACGCTAATTTGGGGAACCGCTCGAGCCAAGCGGGTTTGAAGTTACATCACGGCTGCAGTCTTGGGTTTGCAAATATCAGGCTGTCGAAAGAGCACTGTGTTCGCGTATTCAATATTCAATAGCTGTTTACTATTCAAACCGGCGTCAGCGGCGAGCCGTCTGAGCGAGATGATGGCTTCGTGTTACTTAGCGAGCGTGCCCGAGGCACACAACCATCGGGGCCGCTGAGTGATACGCCACGACAACATTTCTGTGCTCTTTCAAAACAGGAGGAAAAATACGATGCAAACGATCAAACAGTCATACAAAAGTTGCTTTTCCACATTTTCTCCATGTGCAAAGACTTGCAGCCGGTCCTGCCGATGACGCGGTGGTATGTGGACCGTGTGAGCACAGGTGTGAAGGACGCTGTTCCAGTTCCACACACACGCAGCCAAGCGCCATTTATTTGCCAGTTTCATGACGTATGACTCATTTTCGAGCCAATGTTGGATATTGAGGGAAACGCGATAGCAAAATGTACACAGGAGTTGAAACGACGCATAAATACAAAACAGATGAGGAAAAAAAAAAAATACTGACAAAGTGGGGAAACGGAACCGGCGTTCGGACTCACCAGTGACGGGTCCAGTTCCTCGTTAAGGAGCGCTTCGTTTTTAATCATGGCCACTCTCTGGGCAAAACGGCAAGTGGAGATCGACTCCTGTGAGAGAGGCAAGCGTTAGAGGTTCGAGATGATACAGACTTTTATTTATTACAGAGTTACAGATTATTCAGGTAGAACCTTCGCTGGTCTTTTTTATTACTGTGTTTATAGCTATACAGTAAGTGCAGTATGGTTTCCGCTCATGAACATCAATGTCGTGACAATACTCAGTGTTCAAGGATTTCTTTGGTCTTTTTTGGGTTAAAAATGATTTTACAACATACATCTTCAATAGAAGTAAACTTGAACACAAGGTTTCATTTATTAAGTGCATTCTGATATTAACAAACACACATCCTCGTCGGTGATATCATTGGAGCTTAAATGCCTTTTTTTAATGTCAAAACGTCTTTAAATTCACAAACCCCAACGCTTCTTAACCTCCGGTTAGTGACCCCGATAGTACCAACTCTAGTATATACTGTACATGAAAAAAATGTTTTTGACAAGCACTCACTGTTTTGACCAACACGTAGCACAACGGGACTTACAAGGAGCTCATAAAGTACGGATATCAGAAAGAGGATGGAAGACTTGCACGGGTCAGAAATGTGTCTTGGAACTGAAGATTCCCAGATCAGTTCAAACAATTGTGTGCAAGTACAAATTACTGGGAGGGGTGGTCATTTTGCCAAGGGTTGGAAGATGATCAAAACTCTCACTCTCAGCTGAGAGGAATCTTCGGTTCAGATGGTCAGGAACAACCCAGGAACCACCAAGACACAGGCCTTCCATGAACTGGAGACTGCTGGAACACCATCCAAGGCTGCCGTCCAAGAAGCCCCTGCTCCAAAAATCAACCTTTTTTAAGTTCGACTAGAGAGTTTTCCTTTTGGAGGAGTGAGAGTTTTAAGCATGGTGGTGGAGTCGTCAAATATCCAACCAATAATCTTCCAGACGCTGTCTGATGGTTACCACAAGATTCGGCTAAAGGTAAACTCGCTAAAAGACATTCAACCAAATATTAAACCAACGTAATATGTGATATTTACATGACCCTGTATGGAGTTGAGGAACGCCTTAATAAGTGAAACTTTGTGCACCAAATTATTGGGGTTTCCTTCCTACCAAAGATGTATACTGTATGATCATTCTGCACCAAAATAAAGTAAACAAAACTCCCTGCCAGCCCAATACTGCCATGTCATTCATGTTGATGATAAATGAGTCATAAATGTCCTGAAGCATTACATCAACGTTCCTCTTCTCCACTGACATCGTGGCGATCATGGTGGTCATGCAGTTGCCACCCAGACTGTCTCTAAGCACAGACGTCATCATGGAGTTTCGGTAAGGGATGTGAGAGCGATTCTTCTCTGACAGCGCTGTGATGACCTGCAATAAACCCATTAGTCAGAACATCACTGGGAAAGGTCTATTTCCAGCACCACGGCGCACCTTTATCTTTGACTAACATTCTCTATTTGTATTAAAGGAACCGTGCAAATTTCACTGGCATTATAAAAATGAAAGGGAAAACCTTATGATGACATTTTTTCAACAAGTTTAAAAAAATAAAAATACTATATAATTACCAGTGCTGTCAATTGATTTAAATAAAAAATTTATTTAGTTAATCACAATCAGGATTAATCCCAATTTTAAAATACTCAGATTTACTTGTATTATAAGCGTGCCTTGTTGGAATAAGGAAATGCATGACAAACTGGTTATGCAGTTTTATGCTCAATGCTTGGATCCAAGATGGCCGACTTCCAAATGGCCACCATGGTCACCACCCATCTTGAAAAGTTTGCCCCCTCACATATACTAATGTGCCACAAACAGGACGTTAATATCACCAACCGTTCCCATTTTATTAAGGTGGATCCATAGAAATGGCCCATCCTGTAGATATATATATTTACTGTCATATGAGTTCATGCTTTTTGATTGTACTGGGGAAAAAAGCAGAAAAAAAAAAAGCACTCAAAGTGATTATATTTGTAATAAATCATTAGGCACTTTGGTGGGTCACAAGTGTCATAAACACTACCAAAACAAAAATGAAACAGCAAAATGAAACAAAAACGCAATAACAAACCAAAAACATAACAGCTAGTTAGGAAACACAACCACAAATTTGGATGAAAAAAAACACACACACAATGTACATCCTTATTTGTATCACATGTTTGGAGCGTGTACAGTATGAACAGGAATCAAATGAAATGAATAATTAATTATTACTAATACTTATTTTATTAAGGGTATTTATATGATACAAACTCACATAAGCCTATTTATTCAAATTTATCATTATAATAACATAACATTTGTAATAAATCACTTTTTATAAGCTAAGTATATATGAATCTGAAAACAAAAAAGTTTCCTTATTTGTCACACACGCTATCCCGACTGGCAGCAAGCGTAGGACGTTCAGTAAGTGTGTTGTTTCTGTGCTCTTTGTGTGTTTGTTTGTGTGTTTTTTGGTTTGCTGTTGGATTTTCAATTGGTAAATGGTTTTCTCACAATGAGAAATGAAAACATTTCGTCTGACGTGACCAGAGAAGGCATTAGGAAACCAGTGACCACGCGGCGTGCCCTCTGACCTGCTCGAGGTAGTGCAGAGAGAGGTTGATGTACTTGGCCTCGGTGAGTATCTGGCCCCCGACGCCGGTCTTCCCCACCCTCTCAGAGCCAGCCAGGTCCACCAGGTGCAGCTTGGAGCGACGTACCGTGGCCGATCCCGGCTCACGGCTGCACAGGTGAATGGTGAAGATGCAGTGGGAGCGCGTGGAGGCCTGATTCATCGGGGTCTGAGAGAGGAGGTGACGAGCAGAAAACACAGATAGTGCAGGTGAGAAGACGAGCGCGACACTAAACACATATGCGTGAAGTGCAGCAGATGGGGAGACGAGTTACTGAGTTATAATGTCAGGCTTTTATATTGGACTGATTCAAGGCTACTCAAAAATCATTTTAAATCAATTACCATTAAATATTAAAGGAAAAGTAGAATAAGTCTTGAGTATACTTAGACACACACATTGGCACTAATATACTGGTTTGTTGAATATGTTCTTGAGCAGACTGCCTGTACCCCTTCTGAAATGCCGGCCTCCCAGGAACTCCTTTAACGAGCCAAACATGTGGAAAAGGCATGGAGCGAGGTCAGGACTGTACGTGGCAATAACTCCTGCCATTCAAAACGGTTGTACCGTTCAAATGCTTTACTGCAGCTAAGAATCTCATCATCTTGTGTTTGAAGTCTTCTGTAAATGTCAAATCACATTTACGCCTTCATTTATAAGAAATTTCAGCACAAGTCCCGGTTTGAGTTGAACGGTCTTGTGTGTTTGTGTGTGTGTGTATTTGCACCTCTTTTAATTTTGTGTTTTTGAATTGAAAAATCTGATGATAGCAGGTCTCAGTTTTAGGCAAATGCACAACTAATAGACACTATTTCGGTATTTAGATGGTAGTGCAGCATGTAGCGTTGAAATGCGTGTGTGAATGTGTGTAAATGGTGCTCTACAAATAGATGCCATCCCAACCAGGTGTATTCCAGCCTTGGACCCTGTCTGTCCTAACATGTGGACTTTGTTCTGGGTTCGACTGCTGTGTTGCTGGAAGTGATTGATGCAAAATCTGTAGTATTAATTATTTAATTTTCCCCTATTTGTCCCGTCTCGGTTGATTTTTCAGGAAGGGAACTGAAAGCCAGACTGACAGCTCCTTAAAGTCAAGTCAATTCTAGATGAATACAGTGAAACAGAAACGCTGGACTAGGCCATATTTTTGAGTGGAGCTTAACGAGAGGAAACAAAGAGATCAGCTTATCAGAAATTGACTGCGTGAGCGGCGAGAGAGAGAGAGAGAGACAGAGAGAGAGACAGAGAGAGAGAGAGAGAGACATAGACAGAGAGAGACAGAGACAGACAGAGAGAGAGAGAGACAGACAGAGAAACACAGAGACAGAGAGAAAGAGACAGAGAGAGAGAAAGATAGAGACAGAGACAGAGAGAGACAGAGAGAGAGAGAGAGAGAGAGAGACAGAAACAGACAGAGAGAGAGAGAGAGAGACAGACAGAAACAGACAGAGAGAGAGAGACAGACAGAGAAACACAGAGACAGAGAGAGAGAGAGAGAGAGAAAGAGAGAGAGACAGAGAAAGAGACGGTATGTATGTATGTATGTATGTATGTATATGTATATGTGTATGTATACTGTATGTGTGTATGTGTATATATATATATATGTATATTTTAAATGATTGTATGTTTTCTAATTGCTTTGGCAACAATGTAATGCTTCTGTTAACATTCATGCCAATAAAACTCTTCTGAACTGAACTGAGAAAGATAGAGACAGAGAGACAGACAGAGAGAATGAGAAAGAGAGAGACAGAGAGTGACAGAGAGAGAGAGACAGAGAGGTTTTAAACTCACTTTATTATAACAAAATTAAATAAGGGACTATTTTACAATTTATGTACAGTTATATGCATTGCGTGTATACATATATACATATATACACATAGAGAGGGGGGGGGAGAGAAAGAGAGGAGGAGAGACAGAGAAAGGGAGAGAGAGAGAGAGAGAGAGAGAGACAGACAGAGACAGACAGAGAGAGACAGAGAGAGAGACAGAGAGAGAAAGAGACAGAGACAGAGAGAGACAGAGAGAGAGACAGAGACAGAGACAGAGACGGACAGAGACACAGAGACAGACTGAGAGAGACAGGGAGAGAGAGAGAGAGAGAGAGAGAGAGGTGAAGTTAACAGGGTGCTTCAAGTCTAAAATGAAACAGAAAAACGAAAAACAGAAAAAAGACAACCATGTGTGAGTTTCTTTACATCCTTCCCAGGGTAGAATCGATGGTCACCATGTGTGACTAATGACTGGTAAACTATAATCATCTGAATGAGGTTCTTTCACTAGAGCCAAAAATAACCAGGTCAGGTCAGGCCAGACCACAGAGACGACAGCTTGGTCCAGCGCCAGCTCCACGGGATCTTTTCTTCAATGAGCAAGAGATGAGAGACTGTGCATGGCCTCAAACGACACATTAAAGCCAAGGGAAAGCCCAGAGCTAAATCAGATAAAGGCCTGCTGTATTTACACTGTGATGACACACAGGACTGTGCTGATGCAGCGCGTGTTTACTGACATGATCACGAGACCTTCGGCACTCGCCTCCTCCGATTCAATGCCTTGTTGGTTTGGAGCTCGGGACGTGGGCCACACGCTTCAGCTGTCTTCATTAACGGTTTTAACGACATTATCCACTGACGAGTCTATTATTACATCACCGTGGTATTAGACAGGTGAAGGCTAATCGAAGTGAACTAGACGGACCAGCAAGATTTCCAGTAACCATTATGAAGATTGTTTGAGACGCAAAACAGCAGCAAGAATAAAACTTAGGAAGGGACGAAAAATTATCATCATACGGTTATTTATGTTAAAAAAATTTTCCCCCCAACCAATGCAGTGTTACTGCTGTGGTTGGCTACAAATTTCTTCCTATTTTGTGTTTGGTCTAAAATGCATGTAAATGCACAACACATTAACCTTGATGATCAACTACACTATACACCAGTAAACTGGCAGGCCTACACAGCACATTAGCTTTCTGTTTACCCTGTTTACTTCTGTCAACCCTGGAAACCCGGAAGTTAACGGAGCTGATCTTCTAAAGTGGAAACATGAAGAGAATCTTATGAGACTGTCCTCCTCCATGTCCCCCTCTCCTTGTGGCTATACAGCACTGGTAAGAATTTTAAACTACATTTACAGCTCTCCCTCTCATGTGATGTTGCTTAATTACCAATTATATGGCAGTAATTGTGGCAAGGTCATGGGGACCAAAGGCCGGTCCGTCCAGTCCGATCCCAAAGAAAAGCCAAAGTAGCACAAAATCACAAAAAACACCAATGCTGGCCACGATAGAAAGGCACCAGAACATCCGGACTGCCACACACTGGGCCCAGCCAGCAAAGCGTCCATGCCAGCATCCCGGCCTCCAAACTCCCCATATGATAATCTGAATCTGAACAAACAAATCTGATTCATGGAGGAACCCACATCACCCAATAGATCCACTGAGATGTCCCAGTGCCAGGACAACCCCAAAGGTCTCGTAGAGCCACGCTGCAACAGTCCAGAGCTGCCCTGGTGGCGCAAAGGGAACCTACACAATACTGGGCATAAAGTTTTGCGCTCTAATGTTGTGGCTGATTAGTGAAGACCTCTATGCCAATCGTTAACTCACCCAGATCCATAAACTTCTGCACAGCATCAGCTTTGCAAAAAGCCAAAGTTTGAATATATTTTATATATTTATGCCTTTGTAAAGTCGAGGCGTCCGAGGATTGTGCCGAGTTTTAGTCAAAACCTGATTTGTACTTTACGCAGCATGCACCGTGTTAGAATTTGAAACCAATTCATTTAGAACTTAATTAATTTTTTTAACTACTTCTTGTGTTTAAGAAAACAACCTGAGTTTTTTTTTTTGGTGTCCCATTAAATTTCATGTACAGTTTATCACTTTTTAACACCCACATTGTAGTCAGAGCTGACCTTGTAACTGCACTACTTTAAGTATTACAGAAATATATATTTAGCCCATATCCTACGTACAGAACATTCATGCACAGCACTCCACATCTACGTTATTCACTCGACAGCTCGACAGCCTCGTGGCTTCGTACGCCGCAAACATCTGAGTAAAAACTGACCAAGTCATGAGGAAAGCAGCAGACATCAATCTAAGCTGACAGGAACATTTATTTGCGCAATGGTTTTATTATCCTGGATAATCCTACAAAAGTTCAGAGATTGAAACCACAGTTCTTGTTTACACTTTAGGAAAGAAAAAGAAAAAAGAAAAAAAAAAAAAAGGCCTGACCCTGGCCAGCTCACCAGGCCACACACCAAGAGAAAGGCCTGATTGAGTAAGCAGATTCCCCAATGAGCACGGCCGATCGGAGTGACACTGAGCTCGACCGAGCAACGTGTCGGGCTGAAACTGGACGTTCCCGAGCAGGTGGGAGACGAAGAGAAAAGACTGCATTCACAGGATGAACAGGGATCATCGTCCCGTGACCTGGTGAGGAGTGGGGGGCTACAACTTAAGGCCCACGAGCTCATGACTTCCTCACCAGAGTGAAGGCTCAGATAACAAGGGGGGGGCGGCTAGATGAGCACCACGGGTCCTTATAGTACAACGAAAAAGCCTGGAGGAATTCTGGAACAAAGATCCTTCGCTATCCTTTCGGTCTCCATGAGGGATCAGAGCGAATACAAGTTCAGAACAAAAAACACGAACGCTTCAGAACCGGCCAACTTTCATCACACGTCCTCTCGGTGCGCTGACATCGCTGAACTGAGCGATCCGTATTTGTTTTCCTCACACTAAAACTTATATCCAGATGAGACTGCAGTTGTTGAGTTTAGTTGGAATTAAAAGGGAAAAAAAAAAAAAAAATGTGCTGAAGGAAGCGTCCAGGAAACTTCCCCTGAACGCCAATCGAGGAATAAAGCGCAGTGCTGCTGCATGCCATTACAGGAAAATAATCAACAGCAGCTTGATGTGATGTGAAGCAGAAGTTGATTACGATGAAGTTGATTGTGTTTCAATAACAACACATCCTGAACCGCTTTTCGAACTCTTAAACCACATCAGAGGGGAAAACGCAGCCGGTCACGTTACCAAGAAACCGGTCGCTGTATAGTCACTATGAAAAATGTAACATATTACAGGAATTACAGAGAACATTACAGAAAAATGAACCGCGCTTACAGCTGGAACTGCTGTCATAAAAAATTAAAAAAAAAGAAGAATCCTGTAGTGAAGTGCATTGTTCAGTAACTGATGAGCGAACCGACTGTATGTGACTTATAGTGATGAGGAGTGAGTGATGTACAGTACGTCCAAAATAACATCAAATAAATAATCACAAGAACGATCAGAGATGTCTGCATGAACACCAGGTAAGTGAAGTCTGTTGTTCAGTTTGTAACACTGCTGTATGAATGTGAATGTGGATGAAAGAGGGAAGATGAGAGCTAATGAGTGTGTGTGTGTGTGTGTGTGTGTGTGTGTGTGTGTGTGTGTGTGTGTGTGACGTACTGTAATTTAATAAGTGAAAGAGAATAAGAGCGAGTGAATGTGATTGTAACTGAGCTAGTGAATGAGTGAACGATGCCGTGAAAAAGTATTTGCCCCCTTCCTAAATTATTATATATATTTTTTGCATATTCGTCACACTTCAATAAAAAATTTTATATTACCGAATGAATAAAGATGTAGATTTTAAATGATGATTTCGTTTATTAATGGAAAAAGCTGTCCAAGCATCCTGTCCCTGTGTGGAAAAAGTTATTGCCCCCCTAAACCTAAACCTGAAGCACAACAGGCTGTTCTTGTCAACAACGACTGCAATTAAGCGTTTGTGAAAACTGCCAATGGGTCGTTCACATGGCTGTGGATGAATTTTGGCCCGCTCTTCTTTGCAGGATTATTTTAATTCAGCCATATTGGAGGGTTTTCACATAGAGCCAGGCAGGTTTGGGTAGCTTTTTTCCCCCTTTATAAATGAAATAATCATTTAAAAACTGCATTTTATATTTATTCAGGTTATCTTTGTATAACATGTAAAAATTGTTGAAGTGTAACAAATATTCAAAACATTCAGGAAGGGGGAGGTGAGTGTAACTGAGCAGTGAATGAATGAGTGAGTGAGTGAGTGAGTGAGGGAGGGAGGAAGTGAGTGAGGAAATGAGTGAGTGAGTGAGTGAGTGAGTGAGGAAGTGAGTGAGGAAATGAGTGAGGAAGTGAGTGAGGAAGTGAGTGAGTGAGTGAGGAAGTGAGTGAGTGAGGAAGTGAGTGAGTGAGTGTGTGAGTGAGTGAGGAAGTGAGTGAGGAAGTGAGTGAGTGAGTGAGGAAGTGAGTGAGGAAGTGAGTGAGTGAGTGAGGAAGTGAGTGAGTGAGTGAGTGAGGAAGTGAGTGAGTGAGGAAGTGAGTGAGTGAGTGTGTGAGTGAGTGAGGAAGTGAGTGAGTGTGTGTGTGAGTGAGTGAGGAAGTGAGTGAGGAAGTGAGTGAGTGAGTGAGGAAGTGAGTGAGGAAGTGAGTGAGTGAGTGAGGAAGTGAGTGAGTGAGTGAGTGAGGAAGTGAGTGAGTGAGGAAGTGAGTGAGTGAGTGAGTGAGTGAGGAAGTGAGTGAGGAAGTGAGTGAATAATCCGGTACTGATCCAGCAGAATCCTCCTCACCTCTGCAATCATGCGGTTGGTGTCACCCAGGAAAAGCAGGTTCAGAGCCTCTTCTTCACTTGCTGATGTTTGTAACGACAGATTCTTCAGGTGGATGTTCTGCTCAGGATCTTCCATTATTGTCACCTTCCTTGTAGAAGTCAAAACACAGGAAGTAGACCAGTGTGCGTCAGCCAGTACAAACTGAACAGCTATATAAAAGTGTCAATCTCGTTCAACTGAATACTTAAAAACACACAAGTACTTATGGATATCTGTAGCCACACAAGCCACACAGGCGGTGTTACAACAGGGTGTCAGCCTCGCACCTCAAGGGTTGGGGTTCAAACCTCCCTTCAGCCTGTGTGTATGTGAGTTTGCATGCGGGTCCCGGGTGTACTCTGATTTGTGCTCTAAGTTCGCAGGTAAAGGCTCGAGTTCCCTAGAACCCCACAGAGGATAAGTGGTGTGGACAATAGATGGGTGGATGAAAGGATGGAAGGAAGGATGGATGGATAAGGATAAGGGCCTTGCTCAAGGGACCAACATAGGCAACCTGGTGGTAGTGGGGTTTGAACCTGAGACTTTCCGATCAGTAGGTTAACGGCTTAAACACTGAGCTACCACTGACACAGCTGTCGTTAAGCACACTTTATTTAAGTTAAATGTAATATCACTTTGGCACTAATGCCCCCTTAGAATCATGGAGTCGCCCATATGTATCTAATGGAAGTCTTAAACGACGTGATAATGAACTGACTAGACAGAAAAACAGATGAATAGATTCCGGCCCTCGTGCAGTAGCTCAGTGCTGAGTGATAGTTTGTACAGATGGTAGAAAGTAGCTTTGAACTTATGGCTTCACTGCCGTCCATCTGCTTGTTGAAAAATAGCAGATGTCTGAATGTTTGCATATTGATCAGAAGTGTGTTGTTTAACATTGAAATCTCAGACTTTTCTCCGAAGCTGGAACACGAGCGCACAGATATGAATATGAGGAAGTGACTGACGAAAGACGTCTGCTTTTAATAGTGAGGGTCAAAATGCTCCACCACTGCACCGCTTCTGTAAGGAGACGCTGTCCCCGAGTCCGTCCACGCTGTAGTCTGAACTGTTGACACCCACAGCTTAGCACAGCCGAACAACACCACGAATAAGAAAAAAAAAAAAAAAAGGGAGAAAAGCAGAAAACGGTCTACTTGTGACAGCAAATTTTTGAATAGCTCCGTGAAAGTTTAGCTTGTGTGGTCAGGAGTGGGCATTGTCTATTTTCAGCAGCGTGTAATTAGCGGGACGCAGGGCCTTGAGCTGGATCCCCGACCGGAGAAGACGGCGAGAGTTAAAATGAAAGAGAAAACGGAGGACCAACAGTAACACATGCGGGTCCAAGATAACTAGAAAAAGCTCTCTGTTTATTAACTAATAAATCAAAAAGATAAATTAGGGCCAAAAGAAAATAACAGAGATAGACTGGGAAAATAAAGAGCCACAGTAAAGAGGTAAGACTTAATAATAAAAGGAATGGGAGAGACAGCAGAAATATTGAGAAGCAGCTTCGTGCTTTGTGTATCGCAGCCGACAGACACGACTAAATAATGGATTCATTACTCAATCCTGTTCAAGGACGTGACGCCACACACAGATTACATACGCTGAAATAATAAGAGCATATAAACAGCGAGACTGTTCATTTGGAAAGCTTTAAAACACAAAGGTAAAAACAAAGACAACATAAAAACATTTCAGATCTTTAGCACAGCCACTGCATAAAACAGAAGCTGCTGCTACAGGAAAATAATCAGTGGCTGTTAAGCAGCGTGATGCAAATTTGCTCTCATCATTTACTGTATATTATAACAGCTATAACAGCTACTTTATACTGTAACCTTCGCTTCAAGCTCACAGGACTGACAAAACACAGCTCGTCATGTTCCAGAGAGACATGGAGTGGAAAGTTGTTTCTGTGGAAAAGTTTCACATCCGGACACACATGAAGAAAACTTTACCGTCTCCACAGTATTACGAGAGGCGTTCAAGTCAAAGCCCTGTACAGAATAACAGAACACAGTGCTGAGAGTAAACGCTCCCTTTATTCCTCTATATAATCCCCTGATGCACTTATCCCAGTGTCTCACTAGAGCTCGGACACCATCAGGGTGGAACGTTTACTCAGTACGCCGGAGACACGATCGGACTGTCTGTGTGATTCACATCTGAAACCCCGGCCTCCCAGGAACTCCTTTAATGGTGTTTCCAAACATGTGGAAATGTCTTGGAGCGAGGTCAGGACTGGGGGACGTGGCGATAACTCCCAGCCAAGTACTAACGGTATATACAGTAATAAGGTACTAACGGTATATAATAAGGTTCTAACAGTATATATTAAGGTACTAGCGGTATATAATAATGTACTAACGGTATATACAGTAATAAGGTACTAGCGGTATATAATAAGGTACTAACGGTATATACAGTAATAAGGTACTAAAGGTATATAATAAGATACTAACGATATATAATAAGGTACTAGCGGTATATAATAAGGTACTAACGGTATATATTAAGGTACTAGCGGTATAAAATAAGGTACTAACTGTATATAATAAGGTACTAACAGTATATATTAAGGTACTAGCGGTATATAATAAGGTACTAACGGTATATACAGTAATAAGGTACTAAAGGTATATAATAAGATACTAACGATATATAATAAGATACTAACAGTATATATTAAGGTACTAACGGTATATAATAAGGTACTAGCAGTATATAATAAGGTACTAACAGTATATATTAAGGTACTAACAGTATACAATAAGGTACTAACGGTATATAATAAGGTACTAACGGTATATAATAAGGTACTAATGGTATATAATAAGATACTAACGGTATATAATAAGGTACTAACAGTATATATTAAGGTACTAGCGGTATATAAAAAGGTACTAACGGTATATAAAAAGGTTCTAACGGTATATAATAAGGTACTAACGGTATATAATAAGGTACTAACGGTATATAATAAGGTACTAGCGGTATATAATAAGGTACTAGCGGTATATACAGTAATAAGGTACTAACGGTATATAATAAGGTACTAACGGTATATACAGTAATAAGGTACTAAAGGTATATAATAAGGTACTAACAGTATCTATTATATAATAAGGTACTAACGGTATATACAGTAATAAGGTACTAACGGTATATAATAAGGTACTAACGGTATATACAAGGTACTAACGGTATATAATAAGGTACTATACTATATATAAGGTACTAACGGTATAGGTACTAGCGGTATATAATAAGGTACTAACGGTATATATTAAGGTACTAGCGGTATAAAATATAGGTACTAACGGTGGTACTATATATAAGGTACTAACGGTATATAATAAGGTACTAACAGTATATAAGGTACTAGCGGTATATAATAAGGTACTAACGGTATATACAGTAATAAGGTACTAAAGGTATATAATAAGATACTAACGATATATAATAAGATACTAACAGTATATATTAAGGTACTAACGGTATATAATAAGGTACTAGCAGTATATAATAAGGTACTAACAGTATATATTAAGGTACTAACAGTATATATTAAGGTACTTACAGTATACAATAAGGTACTAACGGTATATAATAAGGTACTAACGGTATATAATAAGGTACTAATGGTATATAATAAGATACTAACGGTATATAATAAGGTACTAACAGTATATATTAAGGTACTAGCGGTATATAATAAGGTACTAACGGTATATAATAAGGTTCTAACGGTATATAATAAGGTACTAACGGTATATAATAAGGTACTAACGGTATATAATAAGATACTAACGGTATATAATAAGGTACTAACAGTATATATTAAGGTACTAGCGGTATATAATAAGGTACTAACGGTATATAGTAAGGTTCTAACGGTATATAATAAGGTACTAACGGTATATAATAAGGTACTAGCGGTATATAATAAGGTACTAGCGGTATATACAGTAATAAGGTACTAACGGTATATAATAAGGTACTAACGGTATATACAGTAATAAGGTACTAAAGGTATATAATAAGGTACTAACAGTATATATTAAGGTACTAGCGGTATATAATAAGGTACTAACGGTATATACAGTAATAAGGTACTAACGGTATATAATAAGGTACTAGCGGTATATACAGTAATAAGGTACTAATGGTATATAATAAGGTACTAACGGTATATATTAAGGTACTAGCGGTATATACAGTAATAAGGTACTAATGGTATATAATAAGGTACTAACGGTATATAATAAGGTACTAGCGGTATATACAGTAATAGGGTACTAATGGTATATAATAAGGTACTAGCGGTATATAATAAGGTACTAGCGGTATATACAGTAATAAGGTACTAACGGTATATAATAAGGTACTAACGGTATATAATAAGGTACTAATGGTATATAATAAGATACTAACGGTATATAATAAGGTTCTAACGGTATATAATAAGGTACTAGCGGTATATACAGTAATAAGGTACTAATGATATATAATAAGGTACTAACGGTATATAAAAAAGTACTAGCGGTATATAATAAGGTACTAACGGTATATACAGTAATAAGGTACTAATGGTATATAATAAGGTACTAACGGTATATACAGTAATAAGGTACTAAAGGTATATAATAAAGTACTAACGGTATATAATAAGGTACTAGCGGTATATACAGTAATAAGGTACTAATGATATATAATAAGGTACTAACGGTATATAAAAAAGTACTAGCGGTATATAATAAGGTACTAGCGGTATATACAGTAATAAGGTACTAACGGTATATATTAAGGTACTAGCAGTATATAATAAGGTACTAACGGTATATACAGTAATAAGGTACTAACGGTATATAATAAGGTACTAACGGTATATACAGTAATAAGGTACTAAAGGTATATAATAAGATACTAACGATATATAATAAGGTACTAGCGGTATATAATAAGGTACTAACAGTATATATTAAGGTACTAGCGGTATATAATAAGGTACTAACGGTATATACAGTAATAAGGTACTAACGGTATATAATAAGGTACTAACGGTATATACAATAATAAGGTACTAAAGGTATATAATAAGATACTAACGGTATATAATAAAGTACTAACGGTATATAATAAGGTACTAGCGGTATATACAGTAATAAGGTACTAATGATATATAATAAGGTACTAACGGTATATAAAAAAGTACTAGCGGTATATAATAAGGTACTAGCGGTATATACAGTAATAAGGTACTAACGGTATATATTAAGGTACTAGCAGTATATAATAAGGTACTAACGGTATATACAGTAATAAGGTACTAACGGTATATAATAAGGTACTAACGGTATATACAGTAATAAGGTACTAAAGGTATATAATAAGATACTAACGGTATATAATAAAGTACTAACGGTATATAATAAGGTACTAGCGGTATATACAGTAATAAGGTACTAATGATATATAATAAGGTACTAACGGTATATAAAAAAGTACTAGCGGTATATAATAAGGTACTAGCGGTATATACAGTAATAAGGTACTAACGGTATATATTAAGGTACTAGCAGTATATAATAAGGTACTAACGGTATATACAGTAATAAGGTACTAACGGTATATAATAAGGTACTAACGGTATATACAGTAATAAGGTACTAAAGGTATATAATAAGATACTAACGATATATAATAAGGTACTAGCGGTATATAATAAGGTACTAACAGTATATATTAAGGTACTAGCGGTATATAATAAGGTACTAACGGTATATATTAAGGTACTAGCGGTATATAATAAGGTACTAACGGTATATAATAAGGTACTAACAGTATATATTAAGGTACTAGCGGTATATAATAAGATACTAACGGTATATACAGTAATAAGGTACTAAAGGTATATAATAAGATACTAACGATATATAATAAGATACTAACAGTATATATTAAGGTACTAACGGTATATAATAAGGTACTAGCAGTATATAATAAGGTACTAACAGTATATATTAAGGTACTAACAGTATATATTAAGGTACTAACGGTATACAATAAGGTACTAACGGTATATAATAAGGTACTAACGGTATATAATAAGGTACTAACGGTATATAATAAGGTACTAGCGGTATATACAGTAATAAGGTACTAATGGTATATAATAAGGTACTAACGGTATATAATAAGGTACTATTGGTATATAATAAGATACTAACGGTATATAATAAGGTACTAACGGTATATAATAAGGTACTAGCGGTATATACAGTAATAAGTACTAATGGTATATAATAAGGTACTAACGGTATATAATAAGGTACTATTGGTATATAATAAGATACTAACGGTATATAATAAGGTACTAACGGTATATAATAAGGTACTAGCGGTATATACAGTAATAAGGTACTAATGATATATAATAAGGTACTAACGGTATATAAAAAAGTACTAGCGGTATATAATAAGGTACTAGCGGTATATACAGTAATAAGGTACTAACGGGATATATTAAGGTACTAGCGGTATATAATAAGGTACTAACGGTATATACAGTAATAAGGTACTAACGGTATATAATAAGGTACTAACGGTATATACAGTAATAAGGTACTAAAGGTATATAATAAGGTACTAGCGGTATATACAGTAATAAGGTACTAATGGTATATAATAAGGTCAGGGGTAGCTCATTAAGTCGTTAAGGCATTGGACTACGGTTCGGAAGGTCCCAGGTTCAAGTCCCACTTCCACCAAGTTGTCCCTGTTGGGCCCTTAACCCCAACTGCTCAGATGTATAATAAGATTTAAAAAATGTAAGTCGCTCTGGATAAGGGCGTCTGCCAAATACCTAGATGTAATAAGGTACTAACAGTATATAATAAGGTACTAGCGGTATATAATAAGGTACTAATGGTATATAATAAGGTACTAACGGTATATAATAAGGTACTAATGGTATATAATAAGGTACTAACGGTAAGTCCTCCAGATTGGACGCTTCGTGTCGTGGATCCAAAAGGTCGTATCCCACCTCGTTGTAGATCTCCAGGTAGGAAATGTGAGTGGTGTACACCATGCTACTGTCCTGAAAACAAGCAAAATATTTAATATTTGCCAGTTTTCATTCTTTAATAGTTTACAAATGTTGTAACTTGTAAAGGTATAAAAAAAGATTTAAAAAAAAATAAAAAAAACAGCAAAAAAGTTTACACCAAGGCTTTAAATCAGTTTCGTAGATCAGTAGCCAAAATTATAAAAACTATAGCCTAATCAACAGTAAATGAGTATTTTATGTCCCTTTCAGTGCTCAGGGCTGGTCTGAAGAAGGCAGGACACTTGTATTACATCTTGGAGAGTTTTAGCAGAAATGTCAAGAAAAATACGTAATGATTTGCCAAGCAGTCTGGCAGGCTTAGTGCAGAAATGGCATTAAGAAAAGGGGAATTTTACAACTGAAAGTATAAAAAAGCAGTTCAGTTTTTCAAAAGTTGGAAGTAGTTATATATTATATTAGGCATGGGCCTGGTGTACAGGTTATGAGAGAATATTTGTATCACATTCATAAAGGGAAATGCAAACTTCCAAACTGCTAACATTTAGAGTTTTGCATTATGAATAATTATTTTAACATCCGCTGCGATCATATGCATAATATTAAATGTATGATTGGTACAAAATTAGGTTTGAGGCTTGATAAATATTATGGATGCATGGTTTCTATGACATTATTGTTTCCATGGTAACAACATATTCACATATTATTGTATGGCTTCACGTAATCTAACCCTAATAATAATGATAATAATACACAGAAATGTTATTTAAGAAACATATTTAAACATAATCATTGATATGATTGTTAAGATGTTTGTTATATAAACATTTTGGAAGGAGTCTCCAGTGTCAGCACTTTTTGAGGGGCATACGGTACAGCTTTAGATTTTATGATAAGGGAGTTTTGTGGTTTCTTGGAGGGAAGCTGCAACCGTTTCAAATAAAAGTGAGGGAACAACTGTACAGGAATAACTTCTTTCAACTATGAATAAGTCCAAAATACAACATGTTCTATAATTATTAATAAATATAAAGATATGAAATTGTTGTTAAACTTCTGTGGGATAAGAAATAAAACACTTCAAGGCATGAGAAAATAATTAAGCCATGACCAGGGATGTAAAAAAAAATATTGGACATAATGGACAAAATAATGGACAACTTGCAAATTGACTCTTGTAACAAGTTCACATCATATACAGTACATTGAACTGGCAGAGAATCCATGCATCCATGAACGAAGAATAACTGAGAACTGAATTTTATTCTGGTTTAAATAGTAAGCTGTAAGATAAATCAGTGTTAATGGGTTAAAACGTGCAGTACAAGTAACTGGCTGTAACGTAGAAACTTCTTTGTGAGCTTTGTTTTTAAAATCCAGACTCCACTTCTAGATCTTGCCTTATAACTCTAGGAAATCCAATTCCTGGAGTCTTGAAAACCATTGATTTAAAAAAGAAGTGTGATAAAACTGTGTAACAGTGCAGGTGTGGTCCCTCACTCGGCTGAAATGCTGGTACAGGTAGGACAGAGTTCTCGGGATGATTCCTCTGTCGCTGTAGCACTCAGGGCCTCCTGTAATAGTGAACGTTTTTCCACTGCCAGTCTGTCCATAGGCGAAGATCGTACCATTGTAACCTGCCAAGACACTGAGACAAACAACAAGGACCTTTAAAGGATGGAAAAAAAGGCAACCGGTTCTCAGTCAGCCCCCCAAAAACCACACACACTTTCCATGGAGGGCTGATATGGATCACGGAAACGGCTTACGAGATCACATCGTGTCTGCAAACCTGGACTGAATGAAACCTGACGTTTCAAATGAACCGAGGAAAGGAAAAGAGCCCGCGCTCCCCGGAAGGGACGCGACGCCGTCAGCAGAAGCCGTCACGTCATAAATGTTCGTGGATTCCACGGAAGCGTTTTTCTGCGTTGGCGCCCCGACAGCCAGCCTGGAAATATGAACTACGCTTGGTGACACTCCGCTGAAGTATTGACTCAGTAATGGGTTCTCTCAAATAAACAAAAGAAATCATCACGATTTCCATGATCTGTACACTGTAGGTGGTGGAACGATTACCTTGTGGGTGAGAGGAATCGGTTCTGGCTCACGTAGTGATGTTTCACCGAGCTCTTGGAGGACCTGTACAGGGAGAGCTCCAGGACGCTTGGCTCTGATCCTGGAACATCTATTACTAAATGAGGATTCATCACATCTTCTTGATTATGAACGACATGAAACCGATACAGAAGGAATGACATTTAGGAAGAAAAAAAAAAAAAACCTTATTAAAATATTATTAATATTACTAAATGTTTTGTTATCGTCCATAAAAACGCCTTTTGCATCGCCACTCGTCTCCTCCCTGAAGCGGCATTTTTCCTTCTACGCACTATGTAAAGAATAAATTCTCTATATCCAGGGCATCGAACACACTGCTTACAGAAAAGCCTGGCTTAAGGAAAGCTGTAATCTAGTCCACCAAATGAATTCAGAATATTTGTTTAAAATTTAAAACAGAGATTTTATAGAATGCATTTGAACAGAGGAGTCAGCTCGCGGTTCTGTTCCACTAGGGGGCAAAATACAGCAATCAACATAAGGAGGTTTAAATTTGGTCAATATTGGTTTAGTGTGTAGCAACAGGAGCAAATACTTATACAGTTGCATCTTTTAACATTTTTTTACTCTGTTGATATGTATTGATACGGTGTCGCCTTGCACCTCCGGGGTCCGGGTTCGATTCTCATCTCCGTGTGTGTGTGGAGTTTGCAGGTTCTCCCCGTGCGTGGTGGGTTTCCACCGGGTTCTCCGGGTTTCCTCCCACAATCCAAAGACACACAGATAACAGGCTAACCGGTGTTCCCAAATTGCCCGTAGTGTGTGAGTGAGTGTGTGGTCTGGTGTGCGCTAGGACGCACTGGCACCCCACCCAGGATGTACCCCGCCTCGTGCCCCAAGTTCCCAGGCTCTGTACAAGATGGACAGTACGGAGGATGAGTAAGTGAGTGATATGTTCTTACCCCGCTTCTGTATTATGGGCTACTTTGTGTAGTTTCACGACACACAATACACATGCTTTGGAGATCTGGCTTTCTGCTCTCCTAATCTAACCTTGGTCCGACCCACCTGACATTACCTAAAATAAGTTTGACATTCCTGCTGTATAATCATCGTTATAGCTCCTGCTGCTGTGGTGCTGTGACTCTTCATGATGGAGCTAAACACAGCAAGAATCATATGTTTTAGTTTGTTCATTTAAAATGACATATTGTATGTCAAACGTGCTATTTTTCCACCAAATCCCATTAAAAGGTCAAAACGTGGCTTGGCGATTTGAAAGTTTGCACTATTTTCATGAGCCTGATTCACAGAACCATCATCTTTGGTTTAATGTCAACCAGATTGGAAGAACTTAACACAAGTGGAAAAACTTTACCCAGGAATGTCTATGTCTTGCAAGTATTTCTCGTAAACATGCATAAACAGTCACTTGGGAACTTAGGAGCTGTTTGTCTTTATGCAGCAAAATGGTCATCACGTTACTCATCCACAAATCATCGAATCCAGCCATAAAGAATGAAAATGTGGGCTAATCGGCTTGACATGCTGAACTGCACGTAGGTTTTACACAAGACAAGCGCTTGGTATTATAAGGACAGATATGATGCTTACTACAAATCACATATTACAAACATGTTACAGTCATTTTATATTTACGGATTTATTATTTTTTTTAAGAGTAACATTTTTATCCAAAGAGACAACAGAGTTTATTTTCTTTATTTGAGCCCATTTAAGTGCAGACGTCTTTCTTCCTCCAAGTGCAATCGGTCGTGTTCGAATGCTTTATATAACGAGAAGGAAAAGGGAGCCAGAAAAACAGGAGGCAATAAGTGTAGCTGGGACTGGTGACAGGAAATGGCAAAAGCATGGCACTGCCAGTACTCAAGAAACACCCAGAACGGCATTCATTCAGAACTCGGCCTCAGCACTCCCCAAAACTGCACCGTCACTGCATTCTACCCAGTGGCTTCCTGGAGGGGAACTTACTTTAGAAAAAAAAGTGCTAACACAAATGTAATGCCCATTTCCGCCCATGTTCGATTAAATTAAATGTGAATTCAGTTAAAAGAACTGGGAGGATTCAGGCTGCAAAGTGCCTAAAGATAAAATGTTAAAAACTGGTTGCTTATGTCACAGCCTCAGCAGCGACCTCGTTTCCCCTCTCGTCCGTTCCAACCATTGAGCGTTCAGCATCAGCAGTGAACTAATCACCTCCCCATCATCTCTCATCATCTGCACCTGTTTCTCACTGGGTAGATCCTCGGAAACTGGTCGAGACTTCATAAAAAGAATACAAGAAAGTCCGGCTCTTTGGGAAATTCAGGAATTGAGGGGTGGCTCAAAACTTTTCCATAGCACTGTAGGAATACGAGAGAATCAATATAAATCTGATTCTGATTCAGAGCGCTCCAATCTGCAATCACTTAACAATTCTCACTTAACGTTCTGTACTCCACTCCCTCCGAGCCACAAGCGGAGCCCAGTAAGACTCACCCTGCCTCAAGACACAAGGCACACAGACATCAAGCCTCTTACTCTGCCCTGGCGCCCAGATGGCGGAATGAAGTTCACCAAGAACTGATCAAATTAAATCCACATTATCTACTTATTTACATAGTAAATCGTCTTTGTTGGAACTCCTCTATAACCGGTTTAGCCTTATGCTATTCTGAGATTATAACAATCTTTATTATAATGTCTGTAATCATTATTATACATGTCGTAAATGTAAATCTCTCTTTATGAACACGAAACAGGCTCAATGGCTTGTCCATCTGATAATATAATTATTACAATAATCTGGCATGTCAATGGCGGCACGGTGGCGTGGTGGTGGACTGCAGAGGTTCCTAGATGGATGGATAAATGGCACGTCAATGATAATTATAGAAAAGAATATAGATCATCCATTATACAACAGTTTGCTCCAACCCGAGTCATCTGATTGGACGAGAGGCATCCCATGCGTGGTGATAATGGATGGTAACACGACTGGGACGTTTAACTATATGCAGCATTCCTTGTCCGATGTCCAATAACTGTTAATTACGCGAACTTTGGGTCTCTTAGATACTGTGGCTTCTAAAACAAAGCTGTATGACAAACTGTCTAACTGGACCAGGATAAGGATATGTGTGTGTGTGTGGGCTGTGCCCTCGTTCCTACAAGCGCATCGCAGCCATGCTGATATTCATCACAACAGCACTCCGTCTAGTGTGATACTGCTTAACTGTTCCTGCTAAGAAAAGCCGTTCAAATACTGATGCATTGTTGTTTTGACTGACATACACATGTAATTACCTTTCAAAGAGGCCACACGCCAAAAGGTCATGCGCTATTTCTAAGCCAAGTTTAACGCGTATTAATCCTGAAATAAAGCTCCGTGCTGAGACATTCCTCGTAAAGGGTGTCCCTCCTTTCTTAATGGACATTTATAAATGCACAAATCCATAAAAAAGATAATAAAAAAAAGATCTCCGGTAAGATCGAAGGACGAAGTCCTGCTGCTCTGTCCCTGTCCTATGTCGTCATGTTAATTAAAGGTCTTTCAAACCACATAAAGGGTGGAGTTTTACGAAAACTCCAAACTGAGATTATGAGTAATGCAAGAGAGAACTACTTTTATTATAGAAAGAGGAACAGAATTCACTTCTTAATGTCATGTTTTTCCATCACACATTTGGTCGCTGGCAAAAGTCGCTCTATGGGAAATTTTTTTTTTAAATGTTCTTCAAACTTGCAATTTATCAACACATAAAAAAAAAAAAAAGTTGAAATGAATTGTGGGTTTATGCTGCAACCAGACAGAAATACGGGAAAATCCAAAAAATAAAAAAATAAATAAAGTCACAGTAATGTCATGACCCTCTTGGTCTCCATATATTTTAAACAAGTCAGAGTATTACTGGGTCTTAACAGACATTTATGTTAAAGCAAAATAGGCAATGTCTATTTTCAGTGGGAATTGAGCGGTTGAGAAGAATTTGAGGATTTGAGTATTACTATCTTGGAGGAGCTCAAAGCCAAGAGTTGAAAGCTGAAGACATAAAGGTGGCCATACGATGTATTGGAAAAACAATAAGAATCAAACATTGTGACTATTAATACATAAACAAAGACGTCTTGGTTGTAATTGTTTGTGAAGATAAACACTTTACACACTAGTCGTCATCTTAACTCTCCAAAGCCACGACTCGGAAACCTTAAGCCTGCTTCGGAGAACTACTCCATCACCACCACCGAATGGTATTTTCCATCATCAGACACTCGAGCGTGCTTTGAAATTCCAAGCCTGTCAATATGATGAAAAGATGGAAATGTCAAACGGATGGCTGGCATGGCACTGGATGTGGAGTGAACGTGGAGTGAGTGTGGATGTTTCATGTAGTGGTTGGAGAACAGAGACAGGCCAAGAATCACGGCTTTCCATCATGACTGTCCATGTAGCGAGTCAGCCCACCATGTGAGTCATGAGGCCTGTGTGGTCCATGCCCAAGCAGCAACCATTCACAGGATTCCAGCCCCAGTTTCTAGTGTGAATAAAACCCGAAGATAAAAGCGGAAAATATCCATAAATATCCTCCATTTACATGGACAATAGTTCTTAAAGATGAACATCTCTAGCATTTGTCGTCCCTCTAAGAACTAGAGAATCTAGCAACTCATTATTATAAAGCATTATTATTCATTCAGCGAGTTTTCTTTCTTGTGTTCTTTCTTGTGTTCTTCAGCCCAAACGCGTCTCTTCTGCTTGTTGCCTGTCCTTAGCAGTTGTTTCCTAGCAGATCTTCTAGCATGAAGGCCTGATTCACACAGTCTCCTCTTAACAGTTGTTCTAGAGACGTGTCTGCTGCTAGAACTCTGTGTGCCATTGACCTGCTCTCTGATCTGAGCTGCTGTTAACCTGCCATTTCTGAGGCTGGTGACTCGGATGAACTTCTCCTCCGCAGCAGAGGCGACTCGCGGTCTTCCTTTCCCGGGCCGGTCCGCATGTCAGCCGGTTTCTTTGTAGCGCCTGATGGTTTTTGTGACTGCACTTGGGGACACTTTCAAAGTTTTCCCCATTTTTCGGACTGACTGACCTTCATTTCTTAAAGTAATGACGGCCGCTCAATCTTCTTCACTTAGCTGCTTTTTTCTTGCCATAATACAAGTTCAAACTCTTTGAATGAGAAGGGGTGTCCAAACTTTTGGTCTGTACTGTATGTGGAGAAAGAATACTGTATATTTATTTGATCAAGGAAGGAACGATGAGATTACTGAGATTACACGGCTAATATTTACCTAATGAACTGATTCTAAAAGGTTTCCACATCACCGGTCTTATTTCTATTAAACAGTTATTTTCATTCTGATTGGGTCGGATTTTAGAGGATGCATTTTTATTCCGATTATTTATTTGGACTAGTATTCTTCAGTATTATTAGTAAAAATATTCGATTCCATAAATGTACAAAGAAACTAATAACTCGTGCCCTAACCCACTGAACACGCTGGCAAATCCCCAAAACCACGTTCCAAAATCTAGTTCCTGTAAGAGTGGACATTATTATGAAAGTAATGTAAACGCCAAGAAGAGACTACATCTGCTAATGGCGTGTTCAACCAGCACGTATGGGTGTGATGGCTCAGTCCGGCAAAAAAGAACCCGGTCTTTCAGTTCCCGAACCGCTCGTCATTTAGTACGACTTCTGGTTTTTCTAATCCAGCCAAATTTAGCAATGTTTTGACCGATGATTAGTAACTGTGCATCAACATCACTTAAATTACTCAATGCACATAAACAAATTACAGAGTAACATTATGTTCGCCTTACAAACATCCAACACTACTACATACTATATGTGTAAAAAATGTTCAGTCTGAACTTTCAACGTGATCATTTTTGCTAAAGAAGGTGCATCTGGCACTCAATTAAAACAAATATATAACATTGACTACTAGAAGAAATAAACTATCCAGAGCACAAACAGAACACGGTGTGCCATAGAGTTATTAATAAACAGTTCATTACTTTGTGCAACACAGCAGCATTAAACAGGTTTAACAGTGAAACACTATACGACTGTCTTTAGGGCAGACTGGCATTAAGAGGACTAAGTGCATTCGTTCTCTCAGTCCGTCAGTACACGGAGCGCCTGGGGCCAAACAGCGTGGTGAGAAGGTCACATCGATAACAAGATCGTCTTAACAACAACAACAACAGAAAGATCATCGAAAATCGTCTCTCAGATGGGAGTCGGCTCGTCCAGCATCTCGTCCATCACAGACACGTCACTCGTCCCGGACTCGACTGGTGCAGACGGCTGTTCTCTGAGGACTTGTGACTACGGTTTTCAGTTCAGGACTGGAGTTTCCTACAGGTTTGTACCCGAGCCTCCGATAACAGCTGGACTCCATATGAACGTAACCACGTCTCCTGTTCTACTGAACTTCCAGCCTCCTGACACACAGTCTGAGTGCAGATCAAATCCCTGCTCTCCGTTATCACCCAGATGAGGATGGGTTCCCTGGTGAGTCCGGGTCCTATCTGACCTTCATGTCTTAAAATAACAACTGACTGTTACTGTTGTTATTTAATTACCCAACGCCATATGTGTTATTTCATAATATCGAAAGATCCAGTATTGTTCTAGAATGTAGAAAACAACGCCAAAATTGCGTCCAGACTGTTGACTGGACCCATACGTCAGGAATATTAATCACTGACGAGTCCAAATGACTTCATGATAAAATGCAAGTCACATTCTACATGGTAGCATCCGACAGTAAATAAATACACTACACATATACCACAATTCCAAATGCTCTGTGAACTTTTGAGCTACAGCAGCCTGTATATATTTTCACGATGATGTAGGCGTGAACAGACTGGAGCAGGAGTCTAGACTACGCCAGGACTGAACGTCACAGTTCGATCCGGGCGTAGTCTAGACTCTTGCTCCAGTCTGTTCACGCCTACATCATCGTGAAAATATGATGTTAGTGTCGCTTGGACCTTTAAGAAGATGGTGCAAACAACGAACATAAAGATCAGATCTACTCACGTGTCAGCCACAGGCTTCGCAATCGCCTCAAAGATTTCGTCTTGCTTGGTTGCTTGATCAAAAACCTTCTGAAATCTACAGAAAAAAAATAGGAGAAGTTTTGAAAAACCACACTTGACAACAATTAAACCTTTTTTTCACTCACATTGAATTTAATTTCAGTAATGAACTGAATTGAATTAACTGTAATAATTAATTCGATTCTTGGTGGTGGACTGAGAATAGATGGGTTGGAGGAGGTTCTGCTGGATTGGTCCAGTGGAACTAGGTGATTTTTTATTGGATATATATACATACACACACACACACACACACAGTATATATTGTCCAGCTATACTCAGACGTCAGTGTTACTGTAGCTCACTGACGTCTGTGAGCCTGGATGTGGACTGAATTCCTCACGTGCCATCTGTCATATGAAGAGTCGTTCATTTTCTCACCTGAATCTGTAGCTCTCCCTCTTGTTATTGATGAAGCCGTCTGCGAGATCCCTCGGGATGACGAACTCCAAGCTGCCTCCGCCCTGCTCCTCATTACCCACGGAGTAGACCTGATAAGATCCGGACACGCAGAGCTTCAGCGTTCGATGGAAGAAAAAAGCGATTTCACACGTGATACACGTCAGTGAACGATCATGACCTGCAAAGTTTTGTGCTTTCGCTGCTTATACACAAAACCCGACTCAGGACGTGATGGATTCTGTATGACCTGCGCAGATCTGGTCGTTTTGAGGTTATTTTAATCTGGCCCGGGCTTCAGCAGTAATCTCATCTCATCTCATCTCATCTCATCTCATGATTCAGCACGAGAGGCTGCTTGTGCTACACAGCTGTGACTTTTTGGACTATGAATGGAATATAATATGGAAATGTACTTAAATGCAGCAAAACAACAAATACTACAATGTTCATTAAATTCCCTGTGGTGTTTTCTTTCAAATTCACAGCAAAAAAGAAACCATCTTTCATAAACATGCTGGCATCTCTAACACGAATATACTGCCTTGCATAAGTATTTACACCTTTTTACATTTTGTGCCGTTACACCCTAGAATTGAAATGGACTTAATGAGGATTATATGACAAATAGTCACATGAAATAACCCATAATATTAAAGCTAAAGTCAAAGAAAGAATATCCACACATTTTGCAATAAAAAAAATTTTTTTTTTTTTAAACATTGTGCACAAGTAATCACCCTTGTTGCTGTGGAACGCCTAAGAATAACTGGTGCAGCCAAATGCAATAAAGTCATGATCTACATGACTGTGGGAGAAAACCAGAGAACCCAGAGAAAAGCCACCAAGTACATGGAGGACATGCAAACACAATGCACACAGACTCTGAGACAGGAATCAAACCTGGACCCTGAGGGTGCCACCGGATACGAATACTTTTTGCAAATAAAGTGTTATGTGGACCAAAAAAAACAAACAAAAAAACTAAAAAAAAAAAAAGGCAGCAGAGCTTGATAGAGAAAACACCCCAACAAACAGCATCAGAAAGACACAAGTCTGGGATAAACTTGTGGAAATGTACAGTAGGTCACTCTATCAAGCCTTGGATGTCCCACAAAGCATCATTCAATGCATTATTTAAAAGAAAAATCTACTCAACTCTTAGTCACAACCACGTCAACCACACTAATAATGAATGATTCTGTAAATTGCTCTGGATAAGGGTGTCTGCAAATACTGTAAATGTAAAACCTGGAAGAAAACATGGCACAGACATGACTGAACCAGGAAGAGTCCATGCAGCAAAGATGAGTGACCAGGTCAAAGGGTCAGAGTCAAGGTTCAGCACACAATTGTCCATCACAATGCACACACACACACGCACACGCACACACACACACACAAACACACACACCGGGCAAATTGGGAGCGCTGGTTTGCCTGATCTGCATGTCTCTGAACTGTGGGAGGAAACCTCACCAAGCACTGGGAGGACACGCCAGAAACTCAAAAACTGCACACAGACCAGATGTGGCACTCGAACCCTTGACTCCAGAGGTGTAAGGCCACAGTGCAGACCACGCTGCTATAATTATAACATAATATTTGATATTAATGATTAGGCCCTTCTTCATTCAGTATTACAGGGTAATGTTGCGTAGATTCGTGATAAGTCTATTACAGTTCTTGGGAAATTCGGGAAAGTTTAAGGAATGTAAATACTTCTGCAAGGCCCTGTAAATGTCTATTTTGATTTTCAGTACTCATCTGAAGAAGCAAAACTCACACGACAAGATACAATATGCAACCTGGATATCCGTCGTGTTGAACATATCAGTTATGACATACATCATTAGAAGAGGTTTGAGAATAAGCATCTTTGCCCTGCCTTGTCCATGTCCCTGTGACTGGTGGTTGATATTGTGTAACAGGGATTTACTGAGTTGTGCAATGCTTTTGATAAACAAATGAATAAATGTTGACTGCAGAGGCACAGAACAACTGGTGTGCAGATTCGAATAAAACTGTATAACTGTTTACACTTTAGGGAGTAAGCACACTGGCGTAAACAAATGTAAAACTCTGTAACCATTAAGTTACCTTATTTTTTTTTATTGTTATTGATTTTAACCAGGACACGTTACTCACCGCGGCTGTTTTATGTGTCGGTTTAACGCGAGCGAATATCTGTATGGTCTGCTTCACCATTTTCCCCCGCGTTTGTCCGATAAACGATTAATTAAACAAAGCACGCGCCCCTCTCCGCCTGCGTGACCACTTCCTGTTTGTAAGGGTTGCTTAGCGATGGGGCATCACGTGCTCAGCAGGTGACAGATGATTGGCTTGCTCCCACATAGGGGCGTGGCAATCACGTGAAGTAACAGAACCTTCAGGAATAAAGTGTGGAGGGAAGAGCAGGGCAGAAAATGACTAAGAAAGACTAGAATGATCATTAAAAATAATAATTCTTTTTTATTTTTTTTTTAAAAAAAGCTTGTCATTCTTTTTACACCGCAATAATATGGCGCCCAGATAATATGGCGCCTAAGACTTTTATTATATATATATATATATATATATATATATATATATATATATAATTTTTTTTTATTTATTTATTTATTTATATGATAAAAGATATATATATATATATATATATATATATATATATATATATGTCTTAGGCGCCATATTATCTGTAGTACAAATTTTGTTATATAAGTTTATTATGTCTGCATTATTATGTACAAGACCATTCCCTACAAAGATACACTAAAATAAATCAATAAATAACATTACAGAACAATATCTGAAAGCGACATATTACATGACAGACCAGTTTTCAGATGGGAAAAAAATAAATCAATAATGTCGAGGAGCGAATGTGACGAAGTTATACTGATATTCTCCAGCACGCTCAGTAAAACCTAACAGCTGAATACTGCACACATCTGTATCGAAAACTACCGCTTATATTCAAGCACAGAGTTTCCACACGAGATATTGACCGTTTATTGTTTATGTTATTATTTAGTGCTTTTTATAGAAGTTTCTTTTAATGTAGAAATGTTTTCAAAAGCATCATTGCATATGGCTTTCGTTTGGATGTTCCCAAGACTTTTGCACAGTGCTGTAAAAAATGGGGCAGTGGTGGCTCAGAGGGCTAAGGCACTGAGTCACTGATCGGAAGATCGGCGGTTCGATTCCCAGCTCAGCCAGGTTGCCATTGTTGGGCCCTTGAGCGAGGCCCTTAACCCTAACTGCTCCAGGGGCGCTGAACCATGGCTGACCCTGCGCTCTGACCCCAGTTATTATTCATTAACTTTAATTTATTCATTAACTGTAGTGTATCTTTGTAGGGAATGGTCTTGTACATAATAATGCAGACATAATAAACTTATATAACAAAATGTGTACTACAGATAATATGGCGCCTAAGACTTTTGCACAGTCCTGTATATAGATAGATAGATAGATCTGTAGTCTGTACACACAAGACTGGGCACACAAGGTGTGTTGTGAGAAGCACCAGAAGTTACTAGTGAGTATATAAAGAGAGAGAGAGAGAGAGCGAGTGTGTGTGTGTGTGTGTGTGTGTGTGTGTGTGTGTGTGTGTGTGTGTAGTTTATTTATTTGAGTTGAAATGTAAATAATGTGTGAATCTAATCATCCTTGAAACGTCCATTGAAAAAACGTGCATTTTGTTGCCACAACATTCCCAAAACAACCTGTTCAACCTTGTTACCTAAACACAGCCACTATAAAATATGTGTAACATTTCACAGGTCACATTATTATATTAATAAGACACACTATGTTTAGACAATGCAATCATCCATTTTTCTGTTACCCTAATCCCAGGGAGAACATGGACACACATACACACACACACACACACACACGAACACACACACACACAAACTAAAAAGAGGGTTAACAGACAATTCAGGCAATTTGGTGAGGTCAGTCAGAGGACACAGCCTGTCTTGGACTGAAACAAGGAGAAAACTCGAAGAGCATGAGGAGAAGCCCATACACACAGACCAGAGGTGAGATTTGAACCATCACCCATTATGCTAATCAGGTACAATCGTTATGCCCAAATTCTAAATAGTGTAGGTAAGGGTAAGGGGGTTAAGGGTCCAGCCATGTGCCCTCTGGTTCATCGGGCGATAAATACTCTCCATCCATAAGTTTCAGTGGAAGCTCTGCGGCGCTGGGGCTCGAACCGGGTATCTCCAGTATCTTAACCACTGAGCTACCCCTGCCCTGAATTATAGATAACAGAAAGTTATATATAATAATAATAATGAATACATTTTCATAATATATTTAATGACTTTGTGTGCAATAGCATGGGTGCATGTGCATTTTGTGCATTTGCTCTTTAAAAAAAACTGTTATTTTTAATTTCTTATGCACATTTAAAAAGCAACATGCAGCCACTGTGACAAAGAATCCTTGTTAAAAAATTTTTTATAAGGGCTACGTCGCACCGCTATCATGATTATGAATTCTCTTCGTTGTAACATTTGAACCCGTTTCCCCAGTTTTCACTCCCGTCCTCACATCTGTTTTTTTCAGTGACATTCTGCAACTTATTTTTATTCTATTTAAACTATTAGCTTTGAATCGTTGTGGTGCCGTAAGATACGTTCACATTTTCCTCACATTTCCAGTCAAACTCCACAAAAACCCAGGCAAACTTTGGCACCCCTGTATGACCACAAACTAGCACATTAGAGTCAATGGTTGTCTGACAGCAATGGATCAAAATGCAACCATAAAACTTTATTCACTTAGCGACACAATATTTGTATATACAGTAGTCTAGATTTACACATTTAAAAAATCATATTCATATTTTTTTAAATAACAGTATCAAAGCGTCGTTTAGCCGGAATAAATGGCATCTGATTATAAGACGCTTATAGCATGATCTACTTATGATCTACCAATAAACAAAAAATTGGAAGAAAGAGAGAAAAAAAAAGAGAGACAGAGAGAGAGCGGTACAGCTGCTGCTCAGTTTAGAGCGCTGGATTATTGACTGGAGTGAGGATGTGAGGATGTCCTTAGACTTCTTGTGAATTTGTGAAAACGATGTTAAAAATTAAAACACCTGAAACCTGAATGCCTCAAAAGCATAAAACCTTAATAATTTCATCTAAAAATAGTCATAATTTGCTGTAGTTTTGAATGTAACTCATCAATTATTCTGAATCATGAATCAAATTAGGATTTTAGCTTGATGGGATTCTTAGACAGTAAGCGAGTATTGTTGTTTAGACTATAAAGATTATATTCCTACGTCTATGTCTGTCTACGTCGGCTAAAGTGCCGTAAAGGTAAATGTGAATACCTTATTGTAGCTATTTACAGTGAACTGATCTGTGATATTACTATGATTCCCTTCGGTTAATACTAGTGGTGTTCAAGTCAAAGCAGGACTTTTGACTGTGCAAAACTGTTAAACACTCAATTTATTTCTGTTTATATCCCCCGATACACTAATGCGCTTATCCAAAGTGTCTCACTAGAGCTTGGACACCATGAAGGTAGAAAGTTCTCTCAGTACGCTGAAGTCATGATGGGACTGTCTGTCTGATTCGCGTCTGAAACGCCGGCCTCCCAGGAACTCCTTTAGGGCGCAAACATGTGGAAATGTCTTGGAGCGAGGTCAGGACTGTACGGAGGGCGTGGCGATAACACCCAGCCACTTGTTTAAATGTGTGTAGGAGTGTGTGTGTGTGTGTGTGTGTGTGTGTGTGTGTGTGATGTGGTACTTGTTTGCATGCATTACCATTCCTACAGTAACAACATATACAAGGATTTATATGGTTTATGGTTTGTATGGTCCACTGATTTGGTGAAATTTTCAGTCAGAAGATGTTTAATTAGCATTTTTGGAAGAAGTCTCCAGTGTCAATTTTGGTTTTCTTTCGCGAGAAAGTTTTCAGGATGAAGGACAGTCTAGTAATGCAAGAGAGGCTGGTTATAAACGTAACACATGTCTATTTAGCTTGTCTCTTGGACATTCCATGACATGAAACATTAATGGATCATCTATAACGGATAAAAAGTATATAATAATGTTTCTTGAGTAAAAAAAGTATTGCTATTGATGAATTGCTGTGCTTCGAGAGAAATAAAACTCTTTATATCCTGTTATAGAAATAATCGTCAGAGGCGTCGTTACCACTCCATTGTTGATGGTTTTCCTAGAACAGCATGTCTTTATGTGCTGTGATACTAACGTAACGATGACGTTGCACACGTTTATATGTACGTCTAACTGTGGTAGTTATGTTCCTGACCATGTGATTTCCATTACTTGTCTGCGGTACTTTGTAAATCATTATGTAAGTGCTAGTAACAGTATGACAAACAAACCATACTGTGTTTGCAATGCAGTGTTTTCATTTGCGCCCTTTAAGGTTCCAGATCATTACTCACATATTGTTGAGTAAATGCTGACTGATCCAGTAACTACAAGGAAACTTTAAGGATTATTTTGCAGTTACAAGCATGAAGAATGTAAGTCTGGAACATAGATTTACAACTCGGGCTTATACTAGTGGAAAGAAACGAACACATTGTTATTTCGTATGGTATGAAGCAGAAGTTGCAGGTGACTGTAAAACATTTACAGTCAGCTTGAAATAGACCTAAGTATACAGTAGCTTTACAAATCGTGTACCCAGAATGCACTGCACCAACACTAACAGGGTCGCACTACAGTATACCGTTTTCCTGAGCCAAGACAAGTTTACGAGGTGTGACCGTAGATATACACTTTCGGTACTAGTGTGTAGGTTTTCCAGGAATGTTAAGGTCTTTCCAGATATAACGTTCTATATAGGAAGCCACACCCAGTTGTACCTTATTAGTTGTCTTGGACTGAATTATGACATGGTGTGTGGTTTGCCACAACGGCACCAGTTTGTGCAGTAAAACCCTTATTAGTGTGTCTTAAAGTTTCACTTCACACCATCATTCTCTGAGCGTGCACTCAGTTTCTCTGAGGACTAAATCTTTCGTTATCCTTAAAGATCTCATCAACTGCTCAAGGGGAAAAACAAAGAAAGGGGAGGGGTTCAATTAAAATACTCCCTAGGACAAAAACACGAACTGAATCTCCATTTCATTTCGCAGTACTAGCGCCTGATTCCAACGTCTACGAATTTCCAAAAACCCGACGCTATGGGACTGATTGCTGATATCAGAACGCATTCATATCTGATATCCAGATGGCACTTTATATTTCTGCCGCTGGTCGTCCTGCAGTTCTGCGTAGTCCATCTGTGTCGCAACACCCTGAGAACCACACACAGTGTGGCATGAAGTTATGTGGCATTTCAGAAAGCACTGACAGAAAAAGAAAAACACTGCTTCTGTTCATGACCAACCCAAACACACTTTTCCCCCTAATGCATCATTTAGACAGATTTGTTTTAGCCGTTCGGTTTCTCTTTGCTGTTTGAATCGTTCACCTTCACAGAGAGAAATCAGAAGTGGGAAGTAACAAAGTACATTTATAATGAATAAAGTGTGTTTGTATAAACATCTGAATTTTACTTGGGTTTTTCTTTCGCCTAATGCTCTCGACTTTTACTTACTTATAATTGTTTTATGCAGAAATGTACGTGTATCCTCAGTGCATTTTCAAATATGGTTTTGTCTTAACAGTTGCTTAAAATTCCTAATAAAGCTTAACTTTAAAGCTCATCAGATTTTTTTTTAACCCTCTATGGTTTTTGGAAATGTAAAAGTACAAAATATATACAAGGGCTACATACAGTATAAACATTAAATACCGTATCAGTTGCATGACTTGCAGCATTTGTTTGGAAACATTACGCAAATTGTGTTTGTGCCTTCCTGTTTTTTTCAACCATATCAGCCATGTTTCTTTGTCAAATATTATAACGTGCCTGGTCACATGACCAAATATATGTTTTTTCGAAGTGTTTGTGTACAATTTGCATTCAGCCAGTTTATAACACTAGAGTTATTCTCATGCTAACATCCAGCAGCTTTATGCCTCAAAATATACTTAAATAAAATCAACAGACTACCTATTTTTCAGACTACCTAAGAATCAGAAGTTCATTCTTTCATAAAAGTTTAAACCTTAACAGAATGAAACAGAATAAATATGGACATGTATGGATTTACAGTTGATGTACAAGAATTTTAATAGGGCAATTTATTTAAAATTGGTCCATTAGATATATGTGATACATATTACTGTATATAGTACTGTACAGTATATGCTACGGTGGCCGTGAAGTGCAAAACAACTTAACAAAACCGAAAACAAAACAACATTCAAAGACAAAATAACAAATTCAAAACCAAATTAACAAATCCGAAAACAAAATAACAAAACCCGAAACTAATTGTTAATTTGGTTTTGAATTTGTTATTTTGTTTTGGGTTTTGTTCATTTGTATTGCACTTCTCGGTCAGTCAGATACGAACCGGAAAAGGTAGGTATAGTTTGCGAATTAAATTCTTACCGCTGATTGGACGAGACACCTGTCACTCAAGATAAACAGGAAGTAGGAAATTGTGTCTCTAACTTTCTTTCTTGTGTGTTCTGCTTCATTTAAAAATAAAACATTTTTTGGTGTGCAAATCTAAGACAATAATGACATTTTTCATTAGAAAGCAAGGAAATGGAATTTATTCAACGTTACTTTGAGGACGGACATTCGTATGCCGTGATGTTTGATAGGCTGATGACATTTCACGGTATAAAGATTAGTTTGCGAACTGCTGTGTCTCTTTTAAAAGAAAAAAAAATCCACCAGAACTGCACAAATTTGGCAGAACGCCATATTTGAAACCACAATAAGGACAGGACATGTTTGCACATTCATACACACACGAATCTACCGCCGCTACAGTACTTCCTGTATATCTTGAGTGACAGATGTCTCGTCCAATCAGCGGTAAGCATTCCGTTCGCAAACTATACCTACCTTTTCCGGTTTGTTTCTGAACGGCCGAGAGGCGCAAACCAAATGAACCAAACTGAAAACAAAACAGCAAATTCAAAAGCAAATTAACAAAACCGAAAGCAAAATAACAAATTAGTTTCGGGTTTTGTTATTTTGTTTTTGAATTTATTTTGATTTGGGTTTTGTTATTGTGGTTTTTAATTTCTTATTTTGTTAATACATTTATGCTGTTATACTATATGTGGGTATGTGTACTGTATGTGTGTGATGTGGTGACCCTATGACCAATATATATATATTTGGCCATACCTGAGTGTTATATCTTGTTTCCCTATTGACCTTCTGCAGACATGTGACTACCATGAGGTCATGAGGTACCATTAGCCCTCATTAGGCTACTATGTATTGTATTTTTATTGATAATTAAGGTGTATTTCAGTGTCAAAAATAAAAAGAGTAACCTAGCAACTGCTAGCATCGGTTCTGCTAAGTCTTTTTCATGTATGGTATGTTGTTCTGGACTTTGTAACTTATTCAAAAGAGAAACAAGTTTGTGGAACAGGATGAAGAAGGTAATAAGGATATTAATTACACAACATGATTACCTCAGACGCTGTACAGATATCTGAACGCACCTGGATTTGGTGGCGTATGCTAGCATTAGCGTTAGCTTATTTGGTGCTTCTGTTGCAGATGAGACGATGCTATGAAACATGATGTGCTTTTACGCTTCATTATAGAATGTGCAGGTAACGTTGACTGAAACTGACTCTTCAAGCTTCTAATTAATAACTAACTGACTGTTCTGGGGTTGAATCCCAAATCGTTTAAATGGAATAACACTTGTTCCACACACTAAATAGTGCTCTTGATCAGGGGTTAGAGAGGGATTTGGAATTCAGCCTTGTGACAGAAGCGAATAGACAGAACGCCTTAGAAACAATTACTAAAGAGACAAAGTGTAGTTTAAGATAATATAACGTTCTCAGACGTCAGATATACAATTGCTTTGTTTTTGCTTAGTCATTTATTTTCTACATTCTACAGTACAACGATACTGGGGATTTCAAAACTATGAAATAACGTACTGTATGGACTTAGGGAATTATGTAACAGCAACGGTGGGTTGTTATTTTAAGACACGGAGGTCGGCTGTTCTGGAACAGTTCTTGCAAGAGAATGCATTTTCAGAGCAGAGCAGAAGTAGCAGATACATCTCAATATCAACTGTTCAGAGGAGACTATTGTTTATTTCGGATAGCCGCCTTCAGTGTTGTTTTACAGTGTAGAGAGAAATAAACATCAGGAGCGACCATGGAGTTAGCAGGGGTGTACAAACTTTTGAGAAGTAGTGTATGTTTTCAATACATTTCTTAAGCAATCAGCATTTAACAATGCTGGTATCTTTAGAGTTAGTATCGTGCTAGGCAACATGGCCGATGTTTAGGAGATTAAGAATAATCCAACTCTCTTTATTGTTTTGAAAATTCTCAGACATACAGTACAGCATAGATCCAACAAAAGGCATATTCAAATATAAAAACATGTATAGACAAAAGGTGCAACTGTATGTCATCCCAAGTCCCAAAACCCCCCACCCCCCACCCATCCCATCACAGGCCATTAGTAGTGCAACGTCAGAATGTGCCCATCCAGTGAGCACTAAGCATATACACCTATATACATATACACACATACATACAGTACACATATATACATATACATACACAGGGAATGCAGAATGAAGTGGATGAGGTAAATGATAAGTAGTAAGCGAGGTATGTAAACGCATACATACATACACGCACACACATACATGCACACATGTCTGCATACAAATGCACATACATATACAAAATAAAATAAAGTAAAAAGTAAATAAATAAAAATAAATAAATAAATAAGGGGGAGCAGAATAATAATAAAATAAATAAATAAATAAAAAAAAACATTCAAGGAGAAAAAAAAATGATATAGAAAAAAAAGGGGGGGGGGAACCCCTCTCCCTAACTGTCCTCTGGGTCTTGGGGACCATCAGGTGAGGTAGTGATATCCAGAAAGGGATCCCATGTCTTGTGGAACTTCCCTGTGGAGCTCCTGAGAGAGAATCTAAGCTTCTCGAGTTGTAGGTTATAGAGAACCTCCTTGACCCAATGTTAATGTGATTGAGGATGTGCGAGCTTCCAGCTGAGCAATATTAATTTTCGGGCTAGAAGGGTGGTAAATGCCAATGCCTGTTTCGCTACTCTGGGCAGGTCTGTGTTGAGGGAGATACCAAATATCGCTGATAATGGGTTAGGGGTAATGGTGTGTCCGTAGGCCCTGCTTAGTGTATCAAAAACGTGTGTCCAAAATGACGTTAATTCGGGGCATGACCAAAACATGTGGACGTGGTTGGCTGGAGTTAAGCTGCATCTGTTACACGCCTCGTCGACAGAAGGGAAGATTCTAGCCAACCTCGCATTTGTATAGTGGATCTTATAGAGGACCTTGCACTGGATCAAGCTGTGCCGGGCACATATGGAAGACGAGTGGACTAAAGAGAGAGCTGTCTCCCATTGGCTATCTTCAATTTTAATGTTGAGACTGTCTTCCCATGCAGCTCTAACTGCAGTAGGGGGTTGTGAGGAGGCTGACCACATATGCCCATACAAAATGGAGATGGATCTTTTGGTGACCGCACCCACTGACAGCAGACTTTCTGTTAAATTTTCAGGGGGGCGGTTTGGGAAGTGGGGAAACTGCTTCTTAACATAGTCTCTGATCTGGAAGAAACGGAACAGATGATGATTTGGAAGGCTATATGTAGATGAGAGTTGTGCGAAAGATGAGAAAATACCATCAGTGTACAGGTTACTTATCTTGGAAATACCATGGGCCTGCCAGATCTTGAATGCTGAATCGGATTTGGAGGGTTCAAAACGGCAGTTCCTGTAGATTGGTGCTAGAATAGAGGGACCAGAGAGACCGAAGTTTTTCCTGATCTGATTCCAGATTTTCAGAGATACAGAGACCACTGGGCTGCTACTTAGGCGTGGAACTGGGATTGGCAGCTGTGAACACAGTGCGGAGGAGAGAGAAAATGGGGAAGAGTCTCTTTCCATACATACCCACATAGGCAGAGGATCCTGCTCCTCCATCCACCACAGAAGTTTTTGGGTGTTAGCTGACCAGTAGTAATGTCTAAAATTAGGAAGGGCAAGGCCTCCACTCTTCTTAGGAGACTGCAAGATTGACCTGCGAATCCTAGCCGGTTTTCCGTCCCACAAGAACTTGGAGATCATTTTGTCTAGTCTGTCGAAAAATGATTTAGCTAATAGAATGGGGATATGTTGAAAAAGGTAAAGGAACTTTGGGAGAACCACCATTTTAATTAAGTTTACACGGCCTAGCAGTGAAAGTGGCAGAACCTTCCAGCGGTCGAAGTCCCTCTCTGTCTTCGAAACTAGTGGCAAAAGGTTATCACGAAACAGATCTGACTGGGATGTGGAGACAGAAATGCCAAGGTAACGGAAGCCGTCAACTGCCCATTTGAATGGTGCCACCGAGTGTGGAAGGTCTTTTGCCGATGCATTGATAGGCATAATCTCGCTCTTTTGATAATTAAGCTTATAGCCGGAGGTTACCCCATATAGGTCCAATATATTGAGTATTGCGGGAAAGGAGTGGATTGGATCAGAGACGTATAAAAGCAAGTCGTCTGCGTATAAGGAAACTTTATGGATTGTGTCACGGCGTACTATGCCACTGAAGCTAGCCTCTGAACGTAGCCAGATGGCAAGAGGTTCTATCGCGAGGATAAATAACAGTGGTGACAATGGGCAACCCTGTCTGGTGCCTCTCTGTAAGGAAAATGAGGGTGAGATAGTGTTGTTTGTTCGCACTGAGGCCATTGGTGAAGAGTACAGGAGCCTGACCCAATGTACAAAGTCCTTGCCCAACCCAAACCTGTTCATCGCTTCATAGAGAAAGGGCCATTCGACCCTATCAAAGGCCTTTTCCGCGTCCAGAGATACGACCACCTCAGGCAGCGAATTATCAGACATATGAATGATATTGAAAAGTCGTCTGCTATTATGCCAAGATTGACGACCTGGCATGAAGCCAGTCTGATCGAGTGTTATGATGCCTGGGAGAACCTGTTGTAAACGAAGAGCCAAGATTTTGGAAAGAATTTTAAAATCCACATTTAGAAGTGATATTGGCCTGTAGCTGCTACATAGCAGGGGGTCTTTTTCTTTTTTAAGAATAAGAGAAATAGTGGCCTCCGACAAGGTGTTTGGAAGACGCTGGAGAGCAAAGGCTTCATTATACATGTCCCTTAAATTAGGAGCGAGAAGGTTAGAAAAGGACTTATAGTATTCAGCTGTAAAACCATCAGGACCAGGAGACTTGCCACTCTGTAACGATATAATGGCCTCTTGAACCTCCGCTATGGTGACAGGCCCACCCAGACCTTCCACCATGTCGGTTTCAATCTGTGGGAAATTGATGGCATCCAACACGTCATCAGGAGGTGGAGGGCGGTCAGAAGTGTAAAGATTAGCGTAGAAATCAGCAAAGGTCCCGTTGATTTCGGTCGGATCTGTGAGAATCTTTCCTTGTGTAGATTTAATAGCCGGAATGATTTTTGAAGATGCTTCGGCTCTAGCTTGATATGCTAGAAGCCTCCCAGCTTTATCGCCGGACTCAAAAAAGCGCTGTCTGGATTTAAGCAGTAAGGCTTTAACTTTATTTGTAGAGGCAAGGTTGAACTCTGTCTGCAATCTTAGACGCTCTCTGTAAAGGGAGGGGTCTGAACTGGCGGCGTAGCGGTCGTCCACCACCTTGAGGTCCTTAAGAAGTTTATTCATGTATGAGGTTTCAGTTTTCCTCATGTGTGAAATAAAAGAGATGAGCTGACCCCTAATAAATGCTTTCGATGCCTCCCAAAGAGTTCCCCTGCTCACCTCGGGCTGATCATTCAGTTCAAAAAATAACACAATTTGGGAGTGCAGAAACTGCTTGTAATTATCCTCTGCCAGGAGGACCGAATTAAATCTCCATGACTTCAAGGGGCTCCGCCATGTAGATAAATTCAGGTCGAGGGAGATTGGGGCGTGGTCTGATATTGCAATGTTGTGGTAGTCTGCTGTGATAACTTTGGAAAGCAGTCTTAAATCGAGGAGAAAAAAATCTATGCGAGAGTAGGTGCGATGAGCATGCGAAAAAAAAGAATAGGCCTTGGCTGTGGGGGACCTGTGCCTCCACGGGTCCACAAGGCCATATTGTTGTGCCATAATGTGTAGGGTCTTGGCTGAGTTAGATAAGGGGACTGGCTTAGTAGATGACCTATCTAATAGTGGGTCCTGAACAAAATTGAAGTCACCTCCTATAATTATTAAATGGTTTTCTAGGTCTGGGAAAGATGAGAATAGCTTACTCACAAATGATGCATTATCCCAATTAGGGCCATAAACACAGATCAGCAAAGTGGGGGTATTTTCAAGTGTCCCAGAAACCATGACATATCGCCCATCCAGATCAGAGGTACATTTGTTTACTGTGAAGGGGAGGTTTTTATGAAGTAAAATGGCAGTACCTCTAGCTTTACTGTTAAATTTGGAATGGAAGATCTGACCCACCCAGCCAGTCTTAAGCCGCATTATCTCTCTGTTACAAAGATGAGTTTCTTGGATAAAGTAAATGTCTCCCTTAAGGTACTGTAAGTGGGACATAATCCTACCTCTTTTCGTGGCGTTGCCCATCCCCTTGACATTCCATGAAATTACCCTAACTGGATGATTCGTACCAGCCATACCTTAATATGCGTAGTGGAGGAGATAAGATTAGGGAGAAAGGGAGGGAGGGGGTCTGAAGAAAAAAAAAAAAGAAAAAAAAAGAGAGAGAGAGAGAGAGAAACAGACACATACACACACCCATACACACAGATATAAACAGGCCTGAGCTTCCCATAAACAACTAACATCCAGTGACTAACGCACTACGGTGCTAATAAGCACTGATAGAACTTCCTTAAATTCTAAAAGTTCCCTCTCCCGAAGGATTAAATATTAAATAAATTGGTCACAAAGATAAGCAAATAACCCGACAGATAACAGTATTTTTTTTAAAAGGGAAAGAAAAACCCACTCACGATGCCGTGGAACCAGGAACAGATAAAAAAAATAAAAATAAAAAAAAACCACACACACACACACACACAACAGTCGTCATGTTATGGAGAAACAAGGTAACGATAATCTTACCAGATAACTTTAAAATGAAAATGAAAAAGACCGCTACACAAGTTGGTCATAAATCAAGGCACATGTTGTGTGGTGGCAGTATTGACAGTGATCAGTTTCCAACTACAGGGACGACCGGGCGGTGATTGGCAACGATAAAGTTTTTAGCGTCCTCCACGGAGGAGAGGTGCTTTCTGGAGCCATCCCTCGTTATGATGGATAGCTTAGCCGGGTAGCGCAGAGAGGGTTTCAGGCCGAGGCTGTACAGTTCCTTCATCACATCCCGGTACTGAGCGCGTTGCTCCATAATCTCGGGGCAATAATCCTCAAAAATAAAAATTTGGGAGTCTTTATATTTAATTTTGCCTCGCAACTTCCGCGCCTCGCGCAGCACCAGTTCTCGGATTTGTGGACGATGAAAGCACATCACCACAGGTCTGGGTTTCTCGGATGGCCCTGGTTTAGTGGCTCGTGTGCGATGAGCACGGTCTAGCTCAGGTGGCGAGGTCAAAACATTGTCACCAAGCACTTCAAATAACATTTGAGAGAAAAACACTGTCGGTTGGGGGCCTTCAATGTTTTCAGGAATACCTATCACTCGTATGTTGTTACGTCGGCTTCTGCCCTCGAGGTCAATTAGCTTAGCCTTTAGTTTAGCATTCTCTACGGCCATAACAGTTAGCTTTGCCTCGGTAGCCTGCCAGCTCGAATCGGCAGAGTTCGCAAACGACTCTAGCTCTAAAATCCGTTGCTGGTGGTCTGTAATTGCTGTCTGAAAACTGTCCATCTTAGCTTCAAGCCTTGTGTATGAACTCTTAATCTCCGCTAGAACCGCTGCTCGATGCTCTTGAAACATCGGGGCCAATATGGCCGTGATGGTATTAGCCAACGAGTCATCCCGTTCCTGTTCCTCCTTCTTTGTTTTCCTAGACATATTTCTTCACACGAAAGAGTGGTCTAGTGTATAATAAATGCAATACTGCGCGGGTATTAGTCTTAAAGCTGGTCAGTGACCATGTAGGAACTAAAAAGTTCGGGAGCTCGGGTTAGAGCGACTACTCCATCTCACAGCGTAACCGGAAGTTAGGAGATTAAGAATAAAGCTTTATGTTAGTTGTTAAAGTCGTTCGCTAGTCTTAGCAATTGTTTTTTTTTTTTTTTTTTAAGAGAGGCGCTAATTTACCATCAGTAGCTAAAAATGCACCAATCTTTTTTTTTCTCTCTTGCAAATATTAAATTTGAACTAGAGTTAATACTTTCCCACTATAACTTGAGTAAAGCATCTGAAGTTTACTAACATGTTTATTAGGATAAGTAATTGCACATTGGCTATGGTAACGGATCTACCACCCAGCACCCAGCGCAGTCCTCGCAGACTGCCTTTTTTTTTGAGTTGTCATTTGAGATCAACGGAGCTCTCACAACGACCTCTTCAGGCTTGTGTTATGTTGTGGAAGACCGTGTACCACGTTCATGCAGCACATTATCAGCGCGTCAATGTCACATTCAGAGAATTTAGTATAAATATTGGATCCGGTTCCTCACGCTATCACTTTGTGATGAAAAGCATTACAGGCGCCGTGGTGTTTACACCGACCTGGCAGGCGCAATGACAGCAAAGTAAGAGTGTGATAAGTGAATCACCCGCCAAGACGTAGCAATAATCAGTTCGATCTCATCGGACCTGGTGAACGCATGACCATGTGCCTGATAGTAAATTAATGACACCGTGTGAGACGCATCGAGAACCTGAACTTGATGAATGCATATTTTTCCGTTTTGACCGCACTCATGGAACGTGATGGTCTTCGGCGCAGCGTGACGAAAGCGTCAGAACAATTGATCAATGTGTATTTGTGTTGAGCAGAGCTATACAAATTGTACTGGAAGCATTCCTGTAAACAGCATATGTCGTTTGTTCCGTCCCTTTGGGTTTTTGCGGCGTGAATCATTATCGTGGAATGTCACACACGTCTTCACGGTAATGCTGACTGACTTGAACTACTGTAGCTATTGTAAGATTCAGCAGCCCTGTGGTTCAGTGAGAGCCCGTGCCATGTGAAGAGACAAGTTAAAGGACTTGTCACAACAACTTTACGACTTGTGACAACTCCAGGCTCAGGCGGTGGCAGGTTTTTCCTCTTCCTCATTAGGCTGGCATGCAGGAACGACGCTGTTCTTACTGTTTTATAGATTCTCACGGCAGGTATCAGATCATATCTCATTTCAGTGGTCTAGTCTCAGAGTTTTCTTTCACTGCAGGCTATCGTGCCTGTGGCTTGGAACCGGGGACACTATTGTCTCGAAGCGAAAGACATTACATGTCTGAAAACATTCATTTTATTGAATCCGCCTCTTACAGAAGCTGGTGTTCCTGTTTCAATAGAAAAGAACGCTTTATATTTAATGGGGGTAAAGCCGAGTGCCATAGGAACTCCTTGTCATGACTCATACTTCTTTAGTTCATTTGTAGAAGAACATCGTTTGAAGTTGATGGGTAAATCCATCCGTATGTTGCAATAAGATTATATTTCCAGTTTTATCAGGGGATTATTTGAACAACCAGAAAATGTTAGGAGCTGGATAAGCCTTAAAGTTAAAATGAAGTAAGGCAAGCAGGAACCCTGGGCTTTCAGAGCGTCATGGGGAAGAACAAACTCGTTTGTTCAGCTGCCTGAGCCAAGTTTTTTTTTCTTTCTTTCTTTTTTTTTTTCCCCCTTGAGCACCCTGCTCCTGAATATAGACTGTAAAAGACAGAGCTACACTGAAGAATTTGATTAGACGGCTTTAGCCGTAAGTCATTTGGAGCATGTTGTGTTTTTGTGCAGGGCTGTTATTAACACCACATTCATGGATTCTCATTAATGCTGCGTGATGGAAACCATGAGCCCTCATTTAGTTATGCACATAATAAACAAGACCAAAGCGTTGGGAAAGTCAAACTGCATGATGACTATTAAGACTACTATTAAGGAATATAAATCTAAATCTAAATATGGTACAAATTACATTAAATAATTAAGCTATATACATATGAGGCACGGAACTGGGATGAGCGTTCCAAGCATTCGCTGTGCCCAGTTCACAGAGCTTCTGAGGTTCTACCCTAATCAATCCAGCATGAATGGGAGCCTCCTCCGCCCCTCAAATAGGCCGAATGAGCCTCGGTTCTATAAACACTCATCTATATTACAGAGCAGGAGAAAATGATTCCTCATACGCACACATTAGAGAAGTTTCTGTTGTCCCACCGTTTTCATGGACGCTCTGTCATTAATTCTCCCAGTTGGTGTCTTAAATTGCGGGTGGTCAGTGATGACTTCCCTGGCCGCCGTCTTTCATCTTAACCATGATGACAGAGCTTTCGGGATGCCGTGTGGCGGAAAGCCAGGGCCTGTCGTCATCCCGTTTCGATTGGGACAGTCCTGCTCGGTGTCCCGGTGGCATGGGCTGTGATGTTCCACTGTTCTGCTGAGTGAGTAACGTACTGTACTTTTGCCTGGATGTGTTATCGTGGTGCAGTATTTTGAAAGTGACCACGATGTGGAAGCTGTGAAATCGGCGCACCCTCTTGCCACCAGTGTAGTGTAAGGAAGAAGACAAAATTTACAGCGTTAAGGGGGAAAAACTCTTTATGATCTTCTGATCTTGAAACCCAGAAGGTATTTGATAGTGAAATTTTGAGCTAATTTCCATGCTGATCTGTTTTTGGTTCCTGGTTTGTTACATTTCCCACAATGACATGGACACCTTGACCTAAAGACATCAGTTCAGCAGGGCTTTAAGCAAAAGTTTAAGTCTTTCTAGCTCACTCACCTCCACGTCTGTATACTCTACCCAAACAGACACGATTCCAAAGCCTTTACTTTCATTCTAACAACACAGCCAGTGCAGCTGATCTTCGAGTATTTGCTGCCTCCACATTCATCTACATAAGATTTTCTCATTAGTATAATGTTGAATTACACCATATACACTGTATACAATATGAAGCGGTATAGATGATGAGGAGTGAGTGTAATGTTGGACATCAGCACTGAACTAACAGAGACCTGATCATTATCATTTCTCGTTTAACCTGATTGGAATTTTTTTCTTTTTCTGCTCATAAGAAACGCCATGGTACAGTAAGGACCTCATGTGAGTCGTCATCAGTCAACGTCTGATTCGTCATTAGCACCAGAATCACAAAATATTATATTAACAATCTAAACTTGTGTTTCAGGATGTAGTTTACTTTTAAATCATAATCCAGATCAATAAGTGTGGATATCAGCATGAAAATCTTTGGATGAATTGGAAAAAAAAAGTAATAAAAAAAAATGTGTATATATATATATACATCAGCTTTATATTCTACGCCCAACAAATGAGTTGAAACGACTTGGCTTTCGTTCAATACAAATGCAAGTCGAGGCACCAGATTAGCCTAATACTGGAAGGACTGCATTCAGCTAACATTAGACTGTATAAACAAGCGTACTGTATGTGTAGTTTCCCTCATCATGAGGAGCACAGCCCTGTCCTGCTCTTTCCATTTCATTTCATACTCTTTTTAGAGAAACGCAGGTTTCTCTAACCTGCAGGATAAACTACTGAATAAATATTCCTATCATGTAGAGATGAGTTTATTGGTGCTTTACCGATATAATGCTATTAATGTATACAAATATAGGCAAAGCAATTTGTGGCATGTGCACCAACTGGCCAAAAGTTTTGTGATGCATACCATTTCCTTTTATAGCAGTGCTTTTCCTGAAGGACTTCTGGGTTGTGCTGCGAAATGGACATTGGATCAGGCCCTCCCATGCAGATGGCTCAGACTCTCTCATGTTCAATCGCAAGAATGCAACGCAAACCACCTGTACAAATATACTTCTGGCAGCTTGTATTTTGCTTTTGTGTTTGCTTGCACATAGCTCTCTGACTGTATCAGCAACCCGACATTGCAAATATCTAATTTAATACACAGGAGAGCAGTAGAATTTATTACACACACACACACACACACACACACACAAGCATATATATATATACTGTATATATGGACAAAAGGATCTGTACAAACCTGTTAATTATGGAATTCAGGTGTTCTAATCAGGACAATCTGAATGCTTCAGCATACCAAGACATCTTGGACAGTGCTATGCTTCCAACAAGATAAAGACATGGTTTGATGAGTTCATTGTGGAAGAACTCGACCGGCCCTAACACAGAGCCCTGACCTCAACCCCATCGAGCACCATTGGGACGAACTGGAACTGGAGATTGTGAGCCAGACCTTCTCGTCCAGCATCAGTGTCTGACCTCATAAACGCTCTACAGAATGAAGGGATAAAAATTCCCACAGAAACACTCCAACATCTTGTGGACGTCCTTCCAAGAAGAGCGGAAGTTGTTATGGCTGCAAAAGGAAAGGGGGGCCGACTCCACGTTGAAGCGTGTTTATTTGAATACAATGTCACTGCAGGTCTGGGCAAAAACCTTTTGTCCATATAGTGTATACTGAGTGCACCACTTACCATTAACATATTAAAATAGATTATCAAAAACTGGTGACAGGATCGTGGGCACTCAAGGTTCACCTATTACCGGTGGGACCAAAATCCACTCCCATCTGGTCTGATCCCACAGAAAAGCCAATGCACAGTATATAAACAAGGCAAAAGAACACCCAGTATACCACAACCCACTGGGTGTTAGGGCCTAGCAAGCAAAGAGCCCAAGGCCACCGACCCAATCCCTCTAGATACCAATCTGATCGAGCACCCATGGGATGTGCCGGACAAACAAGCACATCCCATGGGACACCCCATGCCAGACATCACAGCACACGCCCAGAGGTCATGTGGAGTCAGGGTCAGAACTGCCCAGGTGGCATGAGGGGAAGCTCGAACAATACTGAGTATAATGTTTTGCATTGTAATGTTATGCCTGATGTTGTACTCTATATAGCCACTCTATTCAAGCACTTTCCTGAGAACATTTCGATTCATGATTATGGCCTCAAGCTTTGACTAGACAGCCGCCGCCGAGCATTTTTGCTTGGAGTAAAATTAGTTTCTGAGACATCTGTTTAAGCCACAAGTTGTCAGGATGGTGAATGAGGATGGAGTTTAAAAATGAATCGGACTTTATATGCAGCAAACGCTCTTAATGTCACGGGGTTTGGAGCGAGCCCTGGTGTTTCACCCAGCTGCAGGTCTGATTTAGCAGGGATGGGCAGGGCATACTCCCTGCCACTCAGCTTTGGCTGGCGGCTTTGGAAATCCTGGAGCGTTCGGCCCAGCGCTATCCACCCCGGCTAGGGCATATAAATAGAGCTACTTCGGGTAGCAAGCCAACAGACAGCGGCAACTCTCTGTCTCTGCCTCAAACTGAAAGACGGAGCGGGGAAATATAGGGAGAGACACGAATACCCGAGCAGTGAAGCTAGAAAGGAAATCATGAGGAATTTAAAGCATTACATAAGATTTACCGAAATAAGCAGGGCGGAGTATCGTGTTTTTTTTGTCAGGAAATCAAACAGAATATTAACATTCTCTGACACTCACATACCCAAAACTTTTAATAAGCACGATCTGAGTTTGATGAAAGTCTAAATCAGGCCAGATGTGATGACTGTATAATAAGGAACTTCAACATTAAAGAGAACCTGGAAATGAAAGTGGATTAAATGGAAATCAAAGAAAATCTGCCCCAGCAAAGGTTCTGAGTATGAAGTTGCTTCTGGACTGGACTGTCAGACCTCATTCCGTAATAGTCATGGATTAAAAAAAAAAAAAAGATCTCATGCATCTGGGCAATCATTCATGTTAAATAGCAGACATCATCACAGGTCGTGATGCAATAACTGATTATAGTGAACGAGTTTATTAACAATAATCATTGTTCAAAATATCTTTTGTAGTTTGGTCAATGTTTAGAGATGCAATCTCTCTGAAAACACTTCACAGTCTGATGTAAGGCGAGATGAAAACAGCTGCACCTTTCACTTAATGCCAGTTACGCTTCATCCTTAACACATGGATTTCTGTTCTGCAGGAAACACGCAGACCTGAAGAAGGACTCCTGAATGAATGCATACATCTCAATAATTCCATTTAAAGAATGAGTTAAGAAGACTATTCAGAACTTTTATTTTATTTCATGTGGTTTTCAGTATTATTACCTGCAAAGCACCAGCGTGGTCACAAATCATTATCACATCGAATCAGGAGCTCAACACACTATTCATTTAACACCAGATCCAACGTATTACACGAGCAGAAACAGGTTCGTCATCCTGCATGCTGTTTAAAACCACGGCGAGCACACTGGCGCTTTGCAGGAAAAAAAAAGAATGAGACAATGCTGCTATTGAGGTTTTTGGTCTCGCTAAAATAAAATGCCCCTGCAGCTGAGTGTGCTGATCTGTTAGAATGTTACTCACCAGCAAAAAGACATTACAACAGATTCTATTTTCATTGAAGGGATTTTCCCTGAAAGCGAGATGTCATAGTTCACTGTGACAGTCCCACTGTGACTCCACTTCACTGGCACAAAAAAAGGGATGAAAAAAAAGAAAAGAAAAAAGAACTGCATAATTGAGAAGAAAAACCATTAAGCTTCTCGCTTCTCCAGGGTTCCTCGTTTGTTCTCTTAACAATTCACAGCCTGTAACTTTTGGAGTTTATGGGTTCTCCCGGGACGTACAACGGCTGTGGCATCTGCATAAATTCTTTAACATGTTTTCTTAAAAGCTCAATGTTTATCGAGCCCTTACTGTATCTTAATCATATTTACATATCATATGTCTTTATTTAGACATTGTCCAGTTCCCACCCGTTAACTGTCTTTTCCTTCTCATGTGACAGCTGCCAGGTTGGGGAGGGTGTAGGCCTGTTGTGTCGTCCTCCAGAACATGTGAAGCCAGCCATCTCTTTTTTTTTTTGTCCCCGATTTTCTCCCTAATTTAGTCGTGTCCAATTCCTCCCCGTCACTAGGGGGCTCCCACATTGAGGCTACTACTACCACTCAGTCGGGAGGGCCGAAGACTATCACGCGTTTCATCCGAACCACGTGACGCCAGCCGACGGCACCTTTTCGAACTGCCCGTTCATGCACCGTTGGGGGCGGAGTAACACACTCGGAGGACAGCGCTATCCGCTCCTTCCGCTTGCGCGAGCACACAGACGCCCCTGATTGGCTACGTGGGTCAGTAAGTACCTCTTCCCTCTGAGGGAGCTCGGCCAATCAGCTCTCTCTAGACCTCCGGCTGCGAGAGGTTACAGCACCACCCGGGAATCGAACACATGGTGTCTGGATGATAGGGCGAGCACTGCACCACTGCACCACTCAGAGGCCCCAGCCATCTCTTCTTATCATTTCTTATTGTTATTCATTTCCTTCTCATTTCGACATCACAGAACAGCACTGAACACACCCAGATGAAAACAATCTGCCCTTTTCTGCATAATTAAAAGCCTTTAAATCCCACAGGGCACAGATACTGTACGTGACGACAACTCAGCATAGGTCAATGACCGTTAAAAGAATATATACACGTATGTGAACAGAGAGGCTTCAGACTTCACACTGTTTATTTGGGTTTTCGGTTATGTCAGGTAGGACAAATGTTATCACTGTTTTTAAAAAGGGTCAATTTTACCACTACCAGAATCTGCAAAAATGTAGACCTCACGAAATGAGCATATTATTATAATTTTTTGATCATATAAACAACCGAAAACTACCATAGAAACATGTGATTGTGTGTATTTGTGCTATTTTGTTGCCTTTGTGATCCATTTCCTAATCTTTCGATCAGTTTATGTTGGTTAAAATAAATTAAAGTTCAATTCATCGTATTGCCTATTTTGTGTAAAAAAAAAAAACAAACAAAAAAAAACATTGATATGTCACTCTATACTGCACAATCCTGAGCTCTACATATGTTTATTAAAAATTAACAAAAGAAATAATGCTTTGAGCTTTAAGGGCTGCCAAGATTGGTGACCCAGCAGGAGCTTTAACTTTATAAGACGTGGACATATAATTGTAATTATTTGCGACATCATCCATCCAAAAACACAGCAAGAGGTGTTCAAGTCAAACGGGGACTTGTGATTGTGCAGAATAACAGAACACAGCTCTGAAAGCAAACACTCCCTTCATTTCTCCATATAATCCCCTGCTACACGAATGCACTTATCCCAGTGTCTCACTAGTGCTGGACAAGTTTTCTCATGATCAGACTGCCTGCTTTACGTCCGAAACGCCGGCCTCCCAGGAACTCTTTAACTTTATTGACCCGAACAAGTAGAAATGGCTTGGAGTTGATTTTCAAGGATATTTTAGCATCCAGAAATCTTGATTGGAGAACACAGGAAGGAACACGACGGCTCCCTACAGACGGTGTGTCTCTCTCATATTGACAGCAACAACAACGGGCAAAGCTGAAGTGATACATAAACAATATGAAATTGGACACCAGAGTTCAAGTCACGCTCTTTTGTTGCTGAACAAAAGGGGACAAAAAATATATCAGTATGAGCATTTTTAGGATATATTTCAATTAGATAATATTACATGCTATTGTTAAATATTGTTTTGAATTAGGTCTTTTGTTCAATGTTATCCCAATGGTGTGTAGTCAACGCTGGTCCAATGTGCATTCATTATAAGAATGATAAAAACATCCTTATACCAGTATTGCGTTGTTGTCTGTAATATTTCCAAATCAATGTCATCATAACATTTTGACAACCACACTTCTTAGTAGGAAGCATCACTTTGATTATAGGTGGATAAGAGTAATGCCATCCCTGATATTTTATCGGTCAGCAGGACTCTGAAACATGGATGGATGTGGCTTCTATGTTCTTTTGCACCCGAGGCTTCTACATCGGAATTTGCTTATGAACAGAATTTGGGGTTCTGTTTTTAATTCCATCTTACAGTATATCAACTTAGGATAAAAACCGATGGCAGTAAAATGAACTACATCGTCATGACAGCATGCAGCACTGTGACTGAAGATGTCCACGGCCACTGGATGCCGAGAGTCTTCTGTTGGCAAAAGATCTAATACTTTATGCAGTGAGAATTGGTGTCTATATCCTTACAATAAAAAGGTTCCTTAAGGGGTGTTTGCAAAGTGAATGCTTCTATTCTCCACGGAGTATTAAAGGATTCTCCTAGATCAATTTAAAACACTTCATGGCACTAGATTTAATATGTGCACTATATATTGCCCTGAAAGTCACTAATGCACCGGGGTAAAGACCCATAGAATCACAATCTCCAGGTAATCTGTAGTAATTTCCATTCCTGCCCAGCTTTAAGTGACTCGCTTTGAATATTTAATCCACACAACTGTTCATGCTTTGTTACTTTACAAACGGGATCAATAGTGGTGTGTCGACTTGCTGTGGGTATCAAATGAGGACGTTCAACGGAGCCTCATTGTACGTCCTTGGGAGGCCTTTTCATTAAAACAGCACCCAGAGTCCTTCAGAGTTCTTGTAGTTGCCATGGATTACCGTTGTCCCCCGTTGGGTAAGTGGGGAAAAAGACCGAAAAGTCCCCTCATTGGAAGGTATAGGACTGACGTGATCCTGGCCAGGTTGTGTAGTCTTGAAAACTCATTCTTGCCTGATGGAAAAACCTCTTCCTTTTTTTTCTGCGCACGGGCCTTTGTGTTGGACCTCGTTGCAGACTGTGTGACGCTGCGACACGATTGTTTCTCTGATCAGTCAGCGCATACGGTAGAACCCACCAAAATCAACACAGAGGATGGTGAATAAGGAGGAATAAAACCCTGAAGCGAAGGTGATGTAATGGGTATGCAGGCGTAATGACACTGCTTTGACAGCAGACAAATTCGACTGGATGAAACTGTAATCATTAAATTGGGGCAAATTATACCGAGGTAATTATGCATAATAACTGGTCAGTTAGAACGACAACTTGTGCTTGTCTTGAAAAGAGATTACAGAGAATAAGACATCTGTGGAACGCTGGCTTTAATGTCTTCAAAGTATTACATGATGAGCCGAGTAATGCAAAAGCAAACAGTATGTTGATGTGACGCAACGATTATAGTTCAGCTTACTGCAAGAACAGAAAAGCCAGTACTGTAAATAGGACATATAAATCCCTCGAGGAAGATTATTTCCTGTAAGAAGAATGTGCTATAAGGAAAACTTGTGATTTGAGATATTTGAGAATTTTCAGCTGTCCACGCACGGCCATTAAATCGAATTCATGAGTGATTCCTAGGAACGTCACACTCTAGTCCAGTTGTGGTCTTCAGTAGCAACAGAACACAAGAAATGGTGAAAGGCGTTTACGTTTAAAAACGCCACTGCTGTTTTATTGCCATGAACATCTTTTCATTCACTCAGTGCTTTATTGAGTTTTTTTTCTATCATGTTCCCAAACATCTGCTGCTAGAGAGAGAGAGAGAGAGAGAGAAAGTGATTGTATGGCAGGCCTGCATGTAATTTTCCTTCCTTTTCCTTAATGATCTTTTCCCTTCTGAGTCTGCAGCCTTCGTGCATATGTAAATAAAATTTCATATAAAACTTCCCTTCCCACTCGAGCTGTAGTCAGCATGTAGCACAGAAATTCCCAATTAATGCAGGATTAGGTTGATAACACTTCTATGAGTAACTGACTCAATGAATCTCAGATATTATATAAAGGTACAGTAGGCACATTAAGATTCTGGCTTGTAGAAGAAAAACACGTTAGAATGTCACTGTAGCATATCCACGGCTAATGTCGAATAAATGGAGAAGTTTGGAAGACGTCGGAAGAAATGATTTTACACTAGTGTAAATGTATTCATAACTCATTTTTGACAGTCATGATCCGGTCACAAACTCAGTTGGATATTGGGCTCTGTTGGATGTGGAGCTTTGTGCTGTGTTTATACTGGAAGACATTTTAAAGGTCTGCACATTTCTTACATAAAAAAAAAAAAATGTAGACCTCATCCTTGCGAATCTTACAGCTCATGCACACAAGTATAGATGATTGCATAGTCTTGTAGTTAAACCTCACTCACTCTCTGTCCTTTAGTCTTTTTACCGCTTATCCTGAACTGGGTCGCTGGATTCCTGGAACCTGTCCCAGGGGACTTGGGGCACGAGGTGGGGGACAGCCCTGGACGGGGTGTGAACCATTGCAGGGCTCACGAACACACGCACATTTCGGGTCCTGGGCTAGATCAGTGTTATCATAAGGTCTGTTTTTGGGATGGGACAGGATAAAACAACACATGGTTTTAACACAGTTTAATGATACAGTAATGCTGAAAGACTTCCTTCAGGAGCCACTTTCAACTGCTTAGGTTTGTGGTGGATTTGGTGGAACCTTGAAAAGTCAGCATCGAATCGTGGATCCTGGAGCCGTAATCGGCCATGCACCACCACTGTTTATCGAATATGGTTGTTGAAAGATTATTCTGAATTTTATGGTTATTAAGAAATTGCAATAACAACATATACAGTACATAGAACATAGAAAGGCTATTAGCCTATAATCTATAACAGAAGGTAATCCTGAAGGAAAACTAAATTACTGTATGTAAGAAAAAACTTATTTATGTTCATAAGGCTTTCAGGCTGCCACTGAAAGATCGACTTTTACATACCTTGCTCCTGTCTCCTGCTTTGAGGTTAACTGGATATAATTTCTAAATGTGTATGTATCAGGTGCTGGTTTCTTCTGTGTCAGACTCTCTTGGAATTGTACTGTAACTAACACACACCAATAACCACCATTTGGAAATGGTAAGGGCCCCTCCATGTTCCATCAGTGGTGGGTGATGAATACTCCCCACCAGCTTCTTATGGGGTCGGGTTGCTAGCTCAACTCAACACCCAATTATATTTGAGAAGTTGAGGGTGATGGTCCTTCCACAATGTCTGCAGCGCCAGGGCTTGAACCAGGGACCTTCTGATCAGCAGTTCAACATTTTAAGCACAGAGCTACTCTTACCACCTGAGGTTAGTAGAAAGTCATGCTTTCATTCTTAACCTGTTTCTTCTTGGGTAAGAAGGATGTGCATGTTGTGTAGTTCTTTTGGAGTAGGTTAGTTGGTTCACACTGCGTATAGTTTTGTTCATTATTTTGGCTTGATCAGCTTCTGAATATACAGTATATAATGCTTTTTTTTTTTTTTTTTTAATAATTGTGCAGCAAAGTCTGGGAAGGCCCCTGCCACTCCCAGGGCCCAGCTGCTCAGGCTTCCTAATGGCAGATTCCAACCTCTGTGCTGGAGATTTTGCCGCATAGCTCATACGCATGCACATTTAGATCTCATTAAGCTGGACAACTTTCACTACGCATGTCATGGGCTCTACACAACAGAAAGTCAGTAATTTTGTATTGTTTGCAAAACATACTCAATGGATTTTGATATACTACAACCAACGTACGCACAACCAGAAGTAGTCAATCCAGCACATAACTGTTTATAACATTGCTTTTACTCAACATTTAGATTTCATTTATGGTGCAGGTTAAACTTCAAGCAGACATCCAAGCACTGCAAAAGTTTCATGAAATTCTGTCCAGACATTTGCGTGATGCTGTGACAAACGCTGGCTGGCCAGACATACAGACATACAGACATGCATAAACGATTTTCTGAGACTGGTATCGGGTTCTCTGACAATGGCGGCTGGTGCAAAAAAATTTTTTGGGTGTGTATGTGGGGGTGGGGGGGGGGGGGTGCAAGACACTCGCTTGCCTGGCGCCCCGCGTACACGAATAGTAATACAGTTTAGAGTTTTTTAAAATTGCAAATAAATTATATTAAGAAATACAGCGGAATATTGTGACTAAATGACTATTTCATTATTAAAAGAAATAATTATGATGTTAAATAATTACATGTTAAAGTAGCATTCTTCTCTGCCTAACTTCAAGGGGGGGTGCCCCTGCGCCCCGTATTGACCGGCCGGCACTGTTCCCTAATGTATGAAACGTAAAGGTATGATTGAAAGAGCTCTGTCCAATGTACAGACAAAACCTTTCTTTTATTTATATATACGTAGATTATTATTTTGCTTCTACTTTTTAAAATCCTACTTAAATCCGTCCTCATCAGTGTGCGCATAGAAGCATATAAAAGTTGTTTTTCACAGTATGACAAAAAAAGTTGACGATGCGCTGCCTGATGTTACAGGCGATGAGGAACGCCTGACACCTCACAGTATGAGCTTCTGTTACGTCACATGACATGACACACTTCCCCTTTAAATGCACGAGCCAACTGTCTTTCTGGTGCCTGGGCCCGATAATTGTACACTGTATTATTATTATTATTACGTTTTTGCTCCAATTTTTTTTTTTTAATCCTAATTAAATCAATCTTCATCCATGTGTTCAGTCACTTACTTCCCCACGATTTGTAGTTGTTGTTTTTTAACCACTCTAATATTTTCGCCTACGTGCTAATAAACGTACGCAGGGACGCCGCGTCAGGGATTCTGCGCATGCGCACCCGGGGATCTAATGCGTCAGTGCGAGCGTTGTTGTCGGCGTAGGGTGAAACGCTCTGCGCCTTTAAGAGAGGTGGGCGTGTACACACACACACGCACGCACGCACGCACGCAGCAGCTGCTCCGGCTTTACTGCTGCTGATCAGGGCGCGCTCACACACGCGCACACACTCACTCACGCGCACACACACACACAGTCGGAGAGCTCGGACGCGGAGACTTAAGAAGCGCAACACACGCGCGCGCGCGCGCACACACGCTCGCACGCAACAGCGCCGGATCTGTTGCCGCGCTCAACTCTTTCGCTGTGTCATCGCGAATCGGATTACGTCTCAGCCGCGCGCGCGGGCGCCGTTCCCCGACATGAAGCCTGATGGTGAGTTTGGAGATCTGCGCACAGCTGTGACCCTGAGCAACCCCGTGCACGGGCATCTCCGGGTTTGAGCGTTTCCACCGTCGCACTCTCCGAGTCTCTCTCTGTCTCTGTCTCTCTAAATGTTAAAATGCTGTCGATTTTCTTGGCATTATTGATGAGATCTTTTTTTAATCGTCATTTAACCGTGAGAACGGACCATGGTGTGCGTTTTATTTAAACCCATGCACGGGTGCGCACTGCATTGCGCAATGGCGTTATGGTCTTTTTATTTATTTTTATTCATTTCATCTTTCACTTTTCTTTGCATGCGCACTGGATTGGTGTTTGCACCTGGTTTTGCTTGATGTGAGATGCTGGATGATGCGGGTAGAGGGTGCTCTCTCTCCTTCTCTCTCTTTTTCTGTCATTCTCTTCCTCTTGTGCTAAATTTAGTCTGACATTTTTTTCCCTTAATAAACTGGATTTTATTTTATCCATGCATGCATATTTTTTCTTCTTTTAAAAAATTTTTTTTTAGAAATAATGCCTTGTGTGGCTTTTAATTGATCACAAACACAGGGTACCTTATAAACATCTATGTGTTGCACATGCAGTTATTTAGTTATTTGTCTAAATCAAAAGTCATATGTTGCATTTTAACAGACCCAACCGTGACCAGTTACAATAATGTCTGTTGCATGGTGTGTGTATATGTATACATATATAACCTATATAAATATAATACACACACACACACACACACACACACACACACACACACACACACAGTTTGGGGAGAAAGTCTACAGTAGCAGGATAACCCTGAACATCTGGTAGTGCTTTCGCTTGATTTTTGTCTGACGTAGTTTCTTGCTCATACTGGCCTCCTAATGTACCTGACAAGATCTTAACCCGTGGTTACGGCTCTAAACCTAAATCTAAACTGAGCTCTTATTCTGTAATCAGGAACATAACAAAAACAGAACGGAACAGAAACATAATGCTATTTTTGTGTTTGGTGGAATTCATAGAGGGGTGGGGTGGGGTGGGGTGGGGCGTGCCATGATATGGGCGTGCCATGATATGGGCGTGCCATGATATGGGCGTGCCATGATATGGGCGTGCAGTGTGTCACATCGTCGCCTTAGAGCTCCAGGGTTGCCGGTTCGATCCTGAGCTCGTGTCATGTTCGATGTGAAGTTTGACACGCGCTGTCTGCTGTGTTTCCAGGATTTCTCTCTGTTCTCCCTCTCAGTTGAGAAAAAAATTAAAATAAATTAAATGAGTAGGTTGATTGACTGCTGAAGTTCTCATAGGTGTGAATGAGTCTGTAATTATCTGCTTTTTCAGCATGTATTGCTTGAATGGATAAACCCCCAAATCCATTTTGACCCTGACGGGGATAAAGCTGTTACTAAATCTGAATGACTGAATAAAAATAAATAAATAAATAAATAAATAAATAAACTGTAGATTAAAAGGGAGTTTAGTGGTTATGTTTCAGAAGCTTAGCAGGATTATGCTGCTATTATGGATTAGGATCTTTTTTTTTTTTTTTTTCCCCCCCCAGCACTAGTCTGCATATCCGCCCACTCTGGACCCAAAGTCACTGCTTTTCCTCATGTGTGAGTGCCGTATTATTGACCCGACCCTCCTGCCGCCAACCCGCTTGTGAAGGCCGGTCTAATCGAAACAGCAGAAATGCAGTCAGGCTTGTACTTTTACAGCCGCACGATAATTGAACCAAACTGCCCTGCTGGATGTTTGAACAAAAAGCCCTCTAGGTACTTTTAAAATCCCAGGCGTCGCTTTCATCCAAGACTAACAACACCACAGGGCTCGAATGTTTTCTCTGCGGCCGGTGCCCATCACCAGGAGAGCTACTCGGAAGCCGTGCCCGCGTGTATGGGCACCGGGCTGGACGCCTGTCAGGGACGGGGTAAATGGGTGGAGAGTGGACCATTGTTCGGTGGAAGTCGCTGAGGTAAGGCACTTGGGTTTCTTGCTCATGGCCAGATGTTGTGCTTGGCAGCTGTCCTGCCTTCAAAGCAGGTAAAACTGGCCGGTTTAAAAAGAGAGAAATTTTCCTGAGGTTCTGATTAACACCACTGAACCAGTGGGGGTTGGATCGGATACAAATGGTGTACGTGTGAGGATACGAGTCCTGGTGGTGTTCGTATATGGACCTGCTCTGGTCGTAAACACCTAAAATGGTTGTTGTAATTGAAGACAGAGATTCCGATCTCGATTCAGAGAGTCGATTCAGTTTGGAACCGAGGTCCAGATTAACGTTGACTAATGCTGTGTGAAGGCTTGCCATTAGATTAGATTGCCAGCTCTGTTGCTCACTGTGTGAGTGAAAGGACCACTTCCTTCCTTATTGGCTTCTCTTCCAAGCTTCTGTCTGTTCGGCTCATTCGCCGTTATGAGGAGCTGCTGGAGCGCTGCGGCATGGATACCGCTGGCACGGCTGCTCCGAGGTCTGGCAGTAATTAGCACCGTGGTACGGTGTATATACAGCGCGTCTGCGTCGGGTCATGGTCCGGGTCTCCCGTGCCGCGTTGGCCTGCGCAAGGCGAACGCTTATTAATGGGTTCCAAGCTGCTCTGCTGCTGAGCACACTGGAAGCCTTTGTTTCCGCGCTCCGTCTCGTCTGTTTGCTCTGTGTGGTGTGCGTAGACGGGCAGCCAGTCATGGTCGTGTTACCGGTAGAGCTGGCACAGGAAGTGGTCCTGGTGTTTAGAGGTCTGGCGGGGTCTCCCGAACATCGCTTCGGGTTTATGTGCGCCGTCTGGCACCTTGTTGCATTTATACAGCGGTCACAGTAGGGTTCAGGTGCGCGTAACTGGAGAAAAGAAATCTAGAACATGTTGTCGAGCTGTGTGCCTGGTCCTAGTCCAATTTAACAGTGATTTAGTTTTAAGCTCTACAGCTTGATGTACAGTAGACTTAATTGATTAATATCTTGTTCTTGACTCTGATTGGTTAGAGAGGGTTGATTATTTTTGCACTTGTTCAAACAGATTATTGATTTAAAAAAAAAAAAAATTTTTATGATGGTTTATAAAATGCACACTCAGGCCAAAAGTTTGTGGACACCTAAACACCACACCTATTAATGGGTTCGTACCCACGTGGCACCAGGTTGAAAGCACACAGTGGCTTACAGTAGGATGTCGAGAAATCTAGTGAAAAGCCTTCCCTGAAGAGCGGCAGCCCTCATAACAGGAAAGGACAAACGGGTTGAGCTAACAAGGTGTCTAGAAACAATTGGGCCACGTACTGAACATATGATGCATTTGGCGGGAAAGCGCCGTCTGCTCCTTCCTCTTGATTTTTTCAGCAAGAGCGCCTGAGTGCAGTTCCACCCCCTCATTCGTCTAAATACTATTAAGGCTTATTACCTGCTTTGTCACAAGCTGCTATATATTTATTTCAGGTTCTGATGTATTAAAACTAGCAAAAGCATTTTATTTACAACATTGAAATGCTGCGTCACTGATCATGTTTTAACTTTATTTAGTACGATGTGATTTAAACTATTTCCAGTCTTCTGCTCCACACTCCAATCCAGTAGGTGGCAGTAACGCACATTTCAGCTGCCCGTAAACTGGAAAGAAATGAAGGAAGCGCTACGCTCTAAGCGTGCGCCAATCGATCGGCTGATGATCACTTTCACGTTTTTACAGACCGGTTGTCTCTCAGCTGGTGAACACATGAACCCGTACTGTTGTGATGATGCAAAATGCACACGAGTCGACGGCCACAGCACCGTTCGGTCTCCAGCTGATGTGTGCATTTATTTGTCATCCATTGGCCCGCGCGGCCTTGTTCCGTGTGAGAGCTAGTTGAGGAAGGGCAGCGTCATCTACTGTTAATGCATACTGTGACATAACAGTACACATCATCAACATCAGCTTTTATGTCATACTGTGGGCGTGTCACAGGCGTTCCTCAGCGAGTGTACCGGCAGGCAGCAGCGCATACGACAGGCAGAGCACGAGAGAGTTGAGCAGTGAAGAGCTTCAGACTACCGATGGTTCCTGTACAACTGGACGGTCAGGAGATGCCCAGCCGAGCCGCCGTGGTCCACCTGCAGCGATCTTATAACAGCACGTGTGTTAACGAGAGTGAGATCAGAGGCTCGTAGTAGATGATGGACTGTTAGTTTACTGGGTGTGGAGGTGAATATAATAATAATCAGTCAGCAGGTGAACAAGAAAGTAAGCAGCATTTTGAGTACCGTGCCAGTTTACAGTGTCTGTGGTTGGGGTTTGGTTCAGTCCTGAGTTTTGGTTCGTCTGGGGTTTAGTCTCTTCTTCCTCTGGCTTTCTTTTCACCTTCCAAAAAGGTTGGCTACACTAAACCGCCCCTGGGTGTAAAACAAGTGTGTGTGTGTGTGTGTGTGTGTGTGTGTGTGTGTGTGTGTGTGTGTGTGTGTGGGTGTATGAATGGAGCGCTGAGATGCTCTGCTGTTCTATCCCAGCTGTGTTCTCATCCCGATCCACCAGGACTCTGAGTTTTTGATGGTTTATTAATCTGCACCAAACAGCCATAACTTTACATCCATTAACGTGAACACCACTGATGCTTTAGACCCTCTGGGGTGTCGGGCATCAGGGGCTTGTATGTTCCCTCCTATTTTAATGTTCAAACATGTTTGTTGAGGCCGAACATCTAATAATATTACAAATAATCTCATTTTAAAGGATGTCTGACAATCAAAAAATTTAAAAGAGTTAAACTTTTTAAAATAATTTTTTTAAGTCGCTGATTAAGCACAGATTATTACCTTGTGATAAATTGCAGAACTAATTCATCACACACGGAGAGAACATGCGAACACTCGCACAGAACTGAGGTGGGACTCGAACCATCAACCGTGCGAGCCGCTACATAACTTTGTTTATTGGCCAACTTTGACTTTTTTGGGATCAGACCAGGCAGGGTAACCTTTTTTATTTATTTTTTTTTTTTGGAAATCGGAGAGTGATCTATGGGTCTCAGGTGTTCAGGATTCTCCACCAGCTTACTGATGTATAATTGATAATTCAGTTGATCTGGTGCGCTCTCTCGCTCGCTCTCTCTCTCTCTCTCTCTCTCTCTCGTAGATGGGTAGATGTTCTTACAGACTAAATGCCTCTTAATTGAGATTTAACGCTTCTTCCAGCTCAGATTTATAAACATTAAGCAGATCTTCCTCGCTCCGTCTCCACCTTTCCGTCTTGGCGTTCGCCCGTGTCCACGTCCGGCATCCTGTCCATCTCCACGTTTCTGACAGACGGATGGCAGACGTGGTCGCGCCCCTGCCAGTCAGCCCCGGCGGCAGGAAGCAGGAGGACATTAGACCTGAAGGAAAGGTCACGTGTGGGTTTGTCATGGTTTGTGTCTGACAGTTCTGGATCGCTTCCGGGGAAAGACCTGTGTGGAAGGAATGCACCGCTGCGCCAGCCGGAACGGACCCGTGTGGTCCCTGCAGCAGCCGCGCATGTCGAAGTGATCATCATGTCAAGCTTTCTCGAATTCTCGAAACACCGCTTTCCTTTTTGAAAGACTGGAACTGTACTCGTACGTGAGCTCTTTAAACTTCTTTCTTTGTGATTTGGGAACGAAAGGAAACCCAAACTCCGCGTGCCTGGCACGTCCAGGACTCCGGGACGCCTACGTCGTCTTTCACGGCCTCATTTCCTGCTCCGGTTCATCAGGAACAGGACGCAGGCGCTCCGAGGAATAAAGTGCGTTGAGCTTCGCCAGTGATTAATTCACGCTAACACTCCTTAACCCAGACATCTAAATATTATAATAGCCGGACTGGATGGAGAGCTATTTTCGGGGCCGGACCGGTTTCTTTTTTTCCAGCACTTACAAACACACAATGTTTCATTGTTTTCCTCCAGAACCACTCAAGTGCTGCATTAGTGGCATGAAGAACACTTTCCTGCGTCTCTGCTCTGTGTATGAATAACAAAAGCCTGCTGTCTTGGCTACCTGGTTAAGTTTTTTTTCCTTTTTAAAGCCGACTCGCTGTGCAAACACTGCTGGAGTTTTGGGATACGTGGAAACTTGCCAATTTATTATGGCATGTCAGCTAATGAAGTTAGAGAGAAGTATAGTGAGTTTTTTTTTCTTTTCTTTTTTTTTCTTTTTCCATTTGGACCACCGTGTTTCCTGAGGCAGCAGTTGGAAACGAATCTATAATCTTTATTGCTAACTGTTAGGAGCAGGTGCATTGCTGAAACGGGTGGGTGTGTGTGATCATTAAGGCTTTAGTCAGGATGATTTAGGGTCACGTAATGGCCTGTGTGACTTCTTCCCGTTTATTTTCGTCCATTCGCCCTCTCCACCCCCCTGAACTCGACAAGAAGCTCGTCTCGGTCCCCTTAACTCCCGCGCATTTACGGACAATTAGCTCCCGTCAAAACAGGCCGGACATCAAGCCGGAGGGGGCACGTCTCGTCTCGTCTCGTCTCGTCCCGTCCCGTCTCGTCCCGTCCCGTCTCGTCCCGTCTCGTCTCGTCTCGTCCCGTCCCGTCTCGTCTTGTCGCTCCTCCTTTCCTTTTTTATTTATTTTTTGACTAATGTTACAACGAGCTACTGAAAATAAAGGGGGAGGTGAAAAGCCTGGTCCATCTATTCTGTGTTCTGCTCATGCTCAGCACAAAGCTGTTCTTTCACCAGGGAGCCGAGCGCACATATGGAAACATTTTCCCCCCTCTCCCTCCCGCCAGACGTTAAGTTTTCCCCTCACCTAATACTTGCCCTCCTCAGCTTCCATCGCTCCATCACCGAGTCGCGCAGCTGCGCTCTGCCTGGACCGATCTCTCCTCTGGCCGCGCGGTCGCTCAGAGATTCGTATCTGTAGACACGATGGCCGTGCGGTAGAGTAACAAAAAAACACCGTCCGCATTAGCAGCGCCGCGGCTCGACGTCGTCAGCCGATTTCTGCTCTGATTATTTGGCTGGTCGAAAAGGTTTGAAATAATTTGGCTTGTTATTCAACACCTTACTTTTTTTTTCTTTCTTTCTTTTTTTTCTTCCTTCCTTCTAATAATAAAAGCAAGTTCAGCTTGGGGAATGTTCCTATAAAAGGTTGCATGACGTATATTTTAAAGATGCAGTTTTGAGATAGAAACCCCACAGATTCTGAACAGGGGAACATCCATCACATGGCAGAACACTTAGGAGTTTGGCCGGATCCGAAGATGGAAAGATGCATGATGGAGAGCAGCTACACACTACACTAAATTTTTTCGAAGGCAGCTATTCAGCAGCTCATCTTAAATCATCTTTATGCCTTTGTTTGGACTCCTCTGAGATCGGCCGGACTGCGCAACATCTACGTGACGCTCGGAGCGGTGACGTGTAACCTTTGGTATTCGAGGGAGTTTAAAGAAGAAGAAAAAAAAAAGACAAGGAGCAATTGGAACCCAGCATGTCTAGCAGTTGTGGCTTTTTCGACTCCTAAAATGATCTTCTGTTTGACGGCGTCACGTTTCCAGAGCCTCCTGTAGCGAGCATCAGCTTTTCCCACAATTTCCCGTGAACGGAGAGGTTTTTTTTTTCCCCCGAGAGCCCAGATGCAGAAAGCGTTCGGTGCACTTATTGCTCCATTAAGCCGCGGAAGATGGGAAATGGAGAATGAAACGGGTTGTTGCCTCTCAACGACCCTCTCACTTAAACGCGCAGGAAACGTGGTGGCGCGATTATGATTCCGAGTCCTCGTCGTTATTATCTTCAAGAACTTCAGATGAGGGAATAATGATGGCTTTTAGATGTCCGACACCTGCCTTTTGAATCCGGATCAGATGGGAACTCGGCAGAATGAAAACACGGGTCGGATGATGAAGTCGCATTCTTTGAATGACGTTCTGCGGGTCAGCTGTGCAGCGTTATTGGATTCCTGCAGTCCCATGGATGGATGTTTTCTGAGCGGCGCAGCCCTCCTCCCCCTGTGGACCGGGGTCCTGACACTGCCCTGCGCAGCACTCTGTTTGTTTGTTTGATTGTGGGAAAATTCCTGCAGTGTCCGTGAGAGAGCCGACCCCGTTCCCCGACTCGTCTTTCCCACAGGGCCGCGGCCCGGCCCCGTCTCTCTCAGGATCCCTGTCGGCCGGCGCGGCGCAGCGCACAGATTTCAGCTCTGCTAACATACAATTTGAATGATTTTTTTTTTACATTTTTTTTATTTTTAAACTTCAAACCTGCAGTTATTTTTAATATGTGCATGACATTTTGTGATGGTATTCCCATCATGCACCTGGTGTTCTGGTTATAGGCTCTGAATCCAACACCAGATACTGAAGAGGAGAGAGTGAATGATGCACTTTCACACCATCGAGCTTTAAATAAAGAACCATTCTTGCGTTTCAGGACCACCGTAGCGCTCCTGGCAGGAAGCTGAAAATCTGGCCTGGTGAAAGCCTGTTCAGATCGATGTCCAGGCGAAGGGGCCAAGGTTAAGATGGAGATCTTGTTGCAGCGTAGAATGTTCAAGAACACAACGCGCGTTTACTTTGGCCTGCTTTCGTCAGCTCAGGCATTTCGGATTTCATTTTCGAGCTGCCTTGACGGCTCCGCTTGAGCGATTCGCCCTTTGGCTTGGAGGGGGAAATAGACGGATCCGTTTAAAAAAAAAAAATAAAATAAAAAATTTTTTTTTAGCTTTAATATGACCAGCGTATCGTGTTCTTTTGTGGAATTTTATCGGTTGAGAATCTGCTGAACTCCTCGGGAGAATTCCGCTCAGCCGTGCCGATTCTCAGGTGTGCCTTTACTTTCATATTCGGTTTGTCATCTGTGGGTTTTTTTTTGTTTTTTTTCCTTTGAAACCAAGATGCTGCGTGAGTCACATGACGACGGCTTCGCTCCAAGTTTAAGGGGAACTCCTGACGTGTTTTTCCTGTTCCCGATCTCAAACGCGGGACATCGTTACCTGCTTTATATCCGTTCGGCTCGAGGTATATCCTGAGCGATTAACCGCTTTGTCATAAAAATGAAAGTAAAAGAAAATGTTATAAAGGATGGCGATCAGATTTCACATAGAAGCACAAAAAAAACATTCCATGTGCATCACCTTATGGGTTCTTCAGTGGAACATTAGTGTGTGTGTGTGTGTGTGTGTGTGTTGGAAAGGGTTTTAAGGAAAAACCCTTTAGGCAGTGAGTGTGTTTCCCGTGTCTTGTGAGAATAAAGCCTGGCTTGTTGATGGAGATGCACCGCTCGAACATCCTGTGTGGTTTTCAGCTTGATTTTGTGTTTTGTTTTCCCACCATGAGCGGCGATTTATACGCTCCGCCTCGGGTCTGGCCTGTTCTGTACCAGGAGAGTCGCAACAGAAATGCATTCTCTCGATCGCCCAGGTCAAGAAGACTTGACTCGGAGGAAGCGTGTGATGGTCCTCATTTGAAAAAAGTCTCCAGTTTTGGAGAAAACATGACCGTTATTTAAAAGTCGATGTTTTATTATAAACCAGTTTGGCACTGAAGGAACACAAATGGTTCCAAAAACACCGTGCAGGCTCTCCTTAGGGGTTTCACCTGGGGGTCGCTCTTCAAAGCCTGTGCATGGACTTTAAGGAGAGCGTTTGCAAATTTTCTTTGAATAGTTGCGTGTAGTTCTTAGAAACAACAAAAGAAAATTCGGAATCGGACAAAATCTGTCTTGGCGGAAACCGATGACCTGAGGAAATGCAGTTTCTAAATAATGATTTCATTTATTAAGGTAAAAAAAAAAAAAAAAAAAGCTGCCCAAACCTACAGTAAAACCTGGCCCTACGTATGTGAAAAAGTAATCGCCCCCTAAACCTAACAACTGTTGGCAGCAACGACTGCAATCACGCGATGGTTTTTTTCACATCGCTGTGGAGGAATTTTGGCCCGCTCTGCTTTGCAGAATTGGAATGTTTTAACCTGTTCAGCCTACAGCATCTCGGTCAGGTTTAATCTGCGCTTTGTCTAGGATACGTAAACCTTAATTGTTGGTCTTGCTGGAGCGTTTGGGATCATATTGTCCTGCTGCGTAACCCAAGTGCGCTTGAGCTTGCGGTCATGAACTGATGCTCGGACATTCTTCTTCAGGATTTACTGATGGAGCCATGAATTCTGCGCTCTATCAGTTATGTCCCCCCCAAAAAAAGTCATTTCCTGAGTATTTACCGTAAAACTCCTAAATAATTTTCGGTGCAATCAAACGGCTCCTGTATGAGTGTCTACTTGTGACGAGTTAACGGTTTCGTAATGAATAAATCTGTTCCTTTTAGTCTCCAAAAAAAACATCACACATCATCCTGAGGACTGAAAGGAGCTCTGAACACTGGAACAGCATTAATCACACATCACAAACTGGAAACGTCGTTCAGAGCTCTATCATGGTTATCTTTTGTTATAGAAATGGAAAAAAAAATCTATATTTTTGCCGTTTTATTCACTTCTATCTCGTATTAACCCAACATCCGTCTGAAGCCCTCGGCCAAGCGTCCGACTGTAAATCACGAGAAGCGCGTTCCTCTGAAACCGGTAAAGATTCTCTAATAAATCCTGTGCAGAAGACGGCAGCTTGTTTCTCTACAGTTTGATGGATTATATTAACTATAAAGGAGATAATAATTTTGCCGTATTTCAGATGTCACATTTACAGAAGCGCCGTAGATTCTTCTGCAGGAATGAGAACGCGGCGCCGCTTGAGGCGCGGGAAACGCGCGGCGTGTTCAGGACTGACGGCCTACGCACGTTTATACACAGTAAATTACAACGCTTTCACCCAGATTCCCTTCAGACCCCTCCGGTGTTTTACATTAGTGAATGAACGCGATGACGACTGGATGTAGCGTAAATCAAATCATAAGTGTAGGATTACGTCCTAAATAACACAACCGTGCGCCGTTTCTCCTTCCTTCAGGCGTCAGATTGCTCTCTCCATGAGCGCCGCTTCTCGAGCTGTCGCTAGCTGAGTGACAAACCAGACATGTTCGCCATTTAAAAATAAATAAATAAATCCGTCCTCCCCGGAGAGAGAGCGCGCAGCAGGAACGAGGCGGCGTTCTCCAGCATTTCAACCCCACTGACGTTACACAGCGCCGCCAAAAGACTGTCGAGAGAACCGTACCGCTGGATTCGTGCTAACGTTCTCGGACGTTCCCGTAACCGCTGCCGTCACAGATGGTTTAGAACGTCCGGATTTTTTTTTTTTTTTTTAGGAATTCCAAAAACACGTGCGGGCTTTCCTTACTTTCCTTAGGGGTCTCACCTGGGGGTCGTTCGGGGGCAAGGCCTGTGAGTGGACTTTAAGGCCGTAGTTTGCTCATTTTCTTTGAATAGTCGCTGTTTATTTGTTAGCATAAAAAAATGGGAGTGTTTAGCGATGCGTCCGCGTGAGCCGTGTGTCGCTTAGCGACGGCGTCCGCGTGCTTCTCTGCAGCATGAATCCAGGACCTCGCTGCACGCTTCTGGCTTCTTAATGATGCATAAATCCAGTCTGGTCTGCTCTCTGTAACCAGGAAGACGGCTAATAAACAAGCGACGGGAGCCCACACTGTATACCTGTGTGTGCGTTAGCAACCGAAGGCGCGGGCGCGTTCTCTCTCTCTGGACGTAGCATGAAACGGGTTATGAATATGTTTGAGGGTTTAATGTGAGACTGCATGTTTTTTTTTTTTTCTTTCTTTTTTTTCCGTCACTTATACCGTCGATATAGAAAAGACGTCCACGTGTTCCTTCCAAAACGTGAATCCAGTGATGTAACGCTTGAGGAATCGCGACCATCTCGCCTCATCCCGCGGTAGTCTAACTCGATAATGACGCTGGAATACAGAGGAATTCTTTCACTGATAATAATGCGGTGAGGTCTCTTTAAAAACGATCGCGCAGCTTCTCGCCACTGAAACACACACACACACACACACACACACACACACACACACACACACACACACACGTTCTGGTGATTCGCTGCCAGGTTGCCCGGGCAACAGGCTGCGCAACATAAACGGTGCGATGTTTGACTAGCGCTGGGCTTCTGGAGCGGGAGACCTTGTGTATTCTTCATCTCTGAGCTGCTGGATGTTGGGCAAAGCACGAAACTAATCAAGCTTTGCATTTCCTTAACTTTTTGTGTTTTTTGGACACCTTCAGCCTTCCGGAAGAACCATTTCTAAATTAACTTTTTAATGCGGCTCGGCTTTAGAGTGGGAGATTTGGGCCGAGAAATGATGAGCAAGGCGGCTTTTACTCGCCGCGTAAAGAAGGATAAAGTGAGGACGTGTGAAGTGAGCGACGGAGAATGAGAAGGTAAATCCTGCTCGGGTTGACGGAGCTGCACAGCAGGTCACATGATGGATAAGAGCCGTTAACGCCACTCCAAACGACGGGGCCGCGATCACTCGCTCTGGGCTTAAAGCCAAGTCGGACCCGGATGGTGCGTCAGCGCTCCGCCGGCCGTAATCCTCCAGACTCCTAGCCTCGCCTTATCTTGATTCTGAGTGTGCTGCTATGATTGAGTGTTTCCCCAATGCGCCAAGAAATATTAAGTCTCAGGTTTGCGTTATGCGGAGGATCTCGACCGCGAGCTGCTGTTAATCACAAAATATTTGACGTGGATGGATTACCAGAGAAGTCAAAAAAAAAAAAAAAAAAAGCCCTGAAATATTTTCCAACTATTTTTATTTGTATTTCGTCTTCACTGCGGCTTTCTCCTGCCTTTGAGGAGTGGAAACACTTCTCATTTAAAGTGATGTACGTTTCTGGTCATGTGTGTAAACATGCCACACTGACGTTTCAGTCTTGCGCTCCATCTTCCAGCATTTTTGCTGTTCGACGCTGGGAACATAATGAGAGAACTAGAAGTACTAGAACTCCAGCCTTTAATTGCTGTTCCATGGATGTCTGTACTACCAGAAACCTCAGATTATGCTGCTGATGAGAGAAACCCAATCCTATTATTTCGTAAAATCACACACACACACATCGTTTTATATTGTTATATTTTATGTACTGTGTATGTGCGCTTGTGTTTTTTACTTTTTTTTTTTTTTCTTTTGGCACGTGCTCCAGCCCGACATCCTGCATCGCAAAAACTCCTTTTCTGGGAGATCCTCCCTTCCTGGACACCAACCAGTACCACCAGTACCCCAACCTCCCGGCCCCCTCTCAACATTTATCCTGAGTAATATCCGAGTGCTTACACGCCTTTGAATGGCAGGTTGTGCTCATCACTGTAAGATGTAAAGTACACCCTCAATGCAGCATTCCAGTGATGCCTTTCTGTGACTTCCGCTCCTCTGTGGAGGGCTCGATGGTCACCTCCTGGACGGCTCTGAAGTCCTCATGGTTGAGCTAGACACTGGGACGTACGCTGTGTTTTATAGTGTATGAATAGTAATCGACTCAACCCGGAAATGAAATATTCTAATATTTTGAGATACGGGATGTACATACACTTTGTCCCGTTCTCTTTTCACTCGATCTGTTTGGAAAGACACAATCCCAGGTCGTCATCACTGATCCCTGCGTGTTGCCGTTCGAGCCGCTTTGTGCTGCTGGCGTCTTGCACTTGTTGTTTTCTTTCTCATTGAGTCATTGTTTCTCTTATTAACCACGCCTCAATTTACCATAGAACTGTGGCTTTATGTAAATCACTTAACAACAGTCGCACTTTGTACAAATATTAGCAGGCAATTTGTAACACTGAAGCGATGGATGTATCGGGGTGGCGCGTCTGTCAGAGAGGAACCGCAGAAGAACTTTGTTCTACGTGATCCTTCCAGCGGAGACGGGTGTGTGTGTTTGTGTGTGTGTGTGTGTGTGTTTGTGTGTGTGTTTGTGTTTGTGTGTGTGTTTGTGTGTGTGTTTGTGTGTGTGTGTGTGTTTGTGTGTGTGTGTGTGTGTGTGTTTGTGTGTGTGTGTGTGTGTGTGTGTGTGTGCTGATTTGGGGTTTAATTTAATGGTGGAAGTGATTTTTGCTTTTGTTTTGCTTTTGGTTTCTTGTTTGTACCTGATGGTCGAGGTGGCGATGGTGGCGGTACGGATCGCGCTCGATGCTCTATCGTAAAATGTTAAACCGTGGGAAGAAAAAAATGTGACCACTTAACCCAGAGGGGGGAAATATGTGTCTGGTCATCATTAATTGATGATGATTAATTGCTTATTATTAATTAATCATTTATTACATCACATGTTCCAATAGTGATGAAGAAAAATATACAAAATTTGCATTACAGGCATTGGCGGCATGATGTGCTAAAAAAAATCATATTGCAATTATTTTGATTATTTTGTATTATGATTGTGATTTCAAATTGCATTTTGTAGCTATTAAATGTCCCATTTAATATTAAAACCTGTTTATATAACCTAAAAGCAATAATTAGTGTGTTCTAGTACGTGCATGAAGGGCGTATGAATTTGTCTCTTAGATGCACTAATGAAGCAAAAAACCGTTTTAACTCACTTTAGTGATGTTGCGTACGCAGTAAGACAAAACTTTCCAGGAAACACTGACTTTATTTTGAGATTAATTGTCTAGTACTAAATTGCAACTCTAACAGCTACATTGAAGCTGAAGGTGAACAGACCAGTATTATTATTATTATTATTATTATTATTATTAAAGTAAGTTTTGAATTATGCAGTTGCACGTTAATTAAAAAAAATATTCTTCAGTTTCATGTCAGACCGTGTGATAACATCATCTCCATTTTTATATTATTATTTTATTCATGTAATTTATGAAACTAGAGTGTGTGTGTGTGTGTGTTTGTGTGTGTGTGTTTGTGTGTGTGTGTGTGTGTGTGTGTGTGTGTGTGTGTGTGTGTGTGTGTGTGTATGTGTGTGTGTATGTGTGTGTGTGTATGTGTGTGTATGTGTGTATGTGTGTATGTGGGTATGTGTGGGTGTGTGGTGTGTGTGTGGTGTGTGTGTGTGTGGTGTGGTATGTGTGGTGTGGGTGGGTGTGGGTGGGTGTGTGTATGTGTGTGTCAAGTTGTGGTGTCAACATTTGAAGATATTTGTGAATTTTTTGTTTTTGTTTTTTGTGGTGACGTGAGATGAGTAATAGACACTCCAAGATGGTTTTTGGAGTTTTTGTCTGTCTGTTTGTGCACGCATCACGTCAAAACTACTGAAGGAATTTGATTGGGGGTTTCACAGGGGTATTTGGCCGAACTTGAGGGAACATAAAGCCTTCGTTTTATTGCGGTCGGCTCACAGCGAGAGAAGATGTGCTACTTTTGAATTTTGAATGGAAAATGCCTCCCCAATCTTTAAAATAAATAAATAACTGTACAGCGCCATCTGTTGAATTTTGAAATGATTTTTTTTTTTTTTTTTTAATATGCATTTGAGTGTGCAGCTGAAATGTGCTAAAGAACCACAATCTCACACCTTCATTCTGTGCACTTCACTAAAGATTTTAGTTGACGCGATACTTCGTGTGTATGTATGTATGTGTAAGACGTGTGAGCGGTGGCTCGGTCAGCTATCGTTCGAGAGATTCCAATTTAATCTTGGTTAAAAGTTCATGTTTGTGATGATATTATTTTAAAACTGCATAATCATAATCGGTTTCCTCCAAGCAGTTAGTCATGCATTTCTTTCTTCTATCATTTTTTTTTTTTTATGCACATTGAACAACTTCTTCTGCTTCTTTTCTTGTCGTGTTCAATAACAGCACGAGGCTGCCGAGGCTTTCTTACGCTTTATTGGCGCAGCTATCCGGGCGTTCCTCGTTGCTGTCTCAGTCGGGGCACGGCTTGTTGCCTAGCACCAGTAGACATGCGATTTCTTGTTTTAGAGAAATCTGCCGAGACGGAACGGAGCGTCTTGTGAGCGAGATGGGTGAAGGAAAGACCCGACGCTATACGAGTGTGTTTTAACGACGGGATTGTCTGGTCTTGCCCTTTCTGACGGAGCTGCTTGTTCATGCCGCTTACACTGAACCCCACCCTGATCTGGATCAGTGCCGTCCGTCATGAGCGCACGAATATCCTCATATTTATTCCAAGCATAAGTGTGTGTGTGTGTGTGTGTGTGTGTGTGTGTACACGTGTTTTTCAGTTTTTTTTTGTACTCTGTTGATATTGCCTGTGATTGCAGGTGTCGAGGGAGAGATTCCGCCCCCGTGTCTCAGTGCCTCCGCTCCAGGAGTGTTTTACAGTATTGTTTTGCGTCTCACTAAAGTGAGTTAAATCGTTATTAACATCATCAGTTAGAGCTACAGAGCAAAATCCACCCTGTGTCTCTTGACTGCGCAGTAAAAAATGATCTCCATAAATTTCTCGCTGGCCCTGTTCGGGGTTTTTTTATTTTTTTATTTTTTTTTTGCAGTGGGATTTACTGTTGCATTAAAATGCAGTCCTGGCATTTCAGCAGTCTCGCTCCGTTCTTGTGAGCTTTGCAGGGAAAAAAAAAATGTTGAAAGCTTCTCTTAATGCATGCTGTTTTAGGGATTGAAGTTGAAGAGTTTAAATATAAATGATTGACTCCTCAGTGTTTTTGGTGGCGCGGATGCTCGGAGCGGAGAGACGCGCCCGGCGTTCGCTGCGAAGGTCATTAATGCTGAATGAACGTCCGGGGAGGGAGCCGCGTTCGCCGAGTCGGAGGAGGTGGAGCGAGGCTTTCCTGAAGTGTCGCGTGGCTGCGCTCGGTGAGTCTGGCAGCCGCAGCTGCTTCAAATCAACACTCCCCAGAAATAAGCACAAAGAGCTCCCTCATCCTCGGCAGTGCAGAGCCCCAACCCCCCCAAACCTCCCCCCCGCCCCATACTCCATCACTCCAAAGTTTACTCCCTCACTCTTGTGCCGCTTTTGGGTGAAGGGTGGAGTGAACGCTCCTCCTCTGTTGGAGGAGGATCGCTCCTCATTCCAGTGCAATTCACATCAGTTCAGAAACTTTTCCCTTTTCTTTTTCCCTCCCCTGGTCAGGTTTGCAGAGGCTTCCTTGTTAAGACTGATGTAGGACCACCTTTTATTGCATGGCACCATTTATTGCAAGGTTCCAGATCACCCTCTTACGACCCAAGCTTTAATTTTGCCAGCACTATTTTTTTCCTATATAGTTGGGATTATGAGGACTTAGTAAGTATAGAATCTAAGCATCGTCTTCGAACAGAGAACTGAATTTGACACCATCTTTGTGTTTCTACTAATTGGTGTGTCCTGTACTTTTGCTACCATTAAATGATGCTATAAAGTGTCTGCTAATGAGGACATCAGGTTTGAGTTAGACAGAATGAAGTATAAGGTGCAGCGAAGCCATAAAGTGACGTCTCCATATGAGGGACGCAGAGACCCAGGAGGTTAAACTGCCTGAGCAAAAACCAGCCACCATTTCAGAAGAGTCAACTTAATGGCCTGCATCAATCAAAATACAGTGGAACCTCGGATTGCGAGTGTTTCGCAAGACGAGCAACGATTTTTAATAGATTTTGAATTGGAAACCGAGCAGAGATCTTGGTTTACGAGTGGCGAGTATCATGGGGCTAATTCCCCACACGCGCACACACACACACACACACACACACACACACACACACACACACAAATAAACAGCACCTGCACAAACAAATGGAAACACTTACCTGTCGCGATTTATTTGTACTTTTTTTTTTAAAGGTAAAGTGCAGGTTAATTTGTTTTATTTTTACTTTATATATTGTATTAATTCTTTTTATGTATTTATTGTTTTGAGCTATGGAATGAATACTTTGAGTTTTCATTATTTCTTATGGGAAAATTTGATTTGGTTTACGAGTCTTTTGAAATAGGAGCACACTTCTGGAACGACTTAATCCATGCTCTTAATCCAAGGTTCCACTGTATATAATTTAGGAGATTTAATGAATGGAATTGTGTAAATACATATTCAATGCATTAAACAGGATAATTGATCATCCAGAAGGAAAGGGTTTGTAAACAGTGCGGAAGCCACGTGGTCAAAAAAATCAAAACAAACAAACAAAACTGATCACTTCAATGCTTGGTGAAGGTGCATCACAGTAGACATCACAACTTTTTAAAGAAGTTAATAAGAGAAAGAAAAGGTTTCTGTTTGGAAGCTAGTGATAAACACTGGACTTTGGTGCGATGGAAGAAGGTCATGTGACCTGATGAGTCCAGAGTGATGGGCGTGTCAGGGTGAGAAGGGACGCGCATGAAGCGATGCTCCCATCATGCATAGTGTCCACTGTACAAGCCTCTGGAGACAGTGTTATGATCTGGGGTCGCTTCAGTCGCTCAGGTCGAGACTCAGCAACGTCATGTGGCAATAAAATGAAGTCACCTGAATGTACTGAATCACCAGCACATCACATCTATGGAGGGTTTCTTTCTTCTCTGACAGTCTGGACATTTTGTGTCCAGGACTCGGAGTGTGAGCGAGCGGCTCTGGGAGCACGAGGAATCGGGTTCACACGTGAACTCGACACTTTTATGACACGAACAGCATAAAGAACTTCATATTACCATTTAGCTAAATCACCAGTCCTCCTGGTCCACATCAGAGCAGCACTCGGACGTCCATGTGAAGTTGACAAATCCAAGGTCAAAGGTCAGTGCTTGCCTTGGTCGTGAGGAATGTGAGCATTGCAAAACTTGAACCTTAAAGTGTGGGGAACATGCCGTCCCGCGCCGAGAGCCGTAGTAAATCTGATAAAGTGGGGGACGGGGGACGGGGACGCGCGTGTCGGAGAGTCAGAGGGCTGCGTCTATTTCATTGGAAGCGCTAGTTTTGAAAAATTCAAAAGTTAAGAAAAAAAAAAAAGTTAAGCTGATGTTCTTAGTGTCTGGAGGTTACAGATGACCGAGGCGAGTTTGGTATGTCCCGTCTGTCTGCTTTTTCTTCTTTACTCAATGGTTTCGAATGTTTAAAAAAAGTTTATCAATGCACTCTGGCCTCTAATCACTGAGGTCGTATCAGATGGATAAAAAAAAGAAAACGCATACAATCGACAAGGACAAGGCGTGTCTGTTTACTCGGCAGTCCTGCTGCTTAGGAGGGAACACTGGAGGTGTTTTAATCTTTTCCAACCTCTTGTTGGACTCTCTTCATCCAGCTGTGGTTATTTTCTCATGTTCTCAGCCAGGAATTACATTTCAAACTTTCTGAAGTTCGTACATTCCTGATGTTGTGTTGAAAGTGACGGATCTTCCGTTTTGGATCAGGAACCAGAAACATTTGCCGAAGAATCCTCATATTAAGTGAAGTACGTGTGTGTACACTGCCGCGTCTTCAGGGGTACGACGACTCCATAAATTCAGCCTGAATCAGAACAGATTGTTCTTGGCATCTTCAAGAATAAACAGGAAGAGTTTGTTTCAGTTTGGAGACGTAGGGTTAAATCAGATGAAGTTACAAGACGTAATCGTCCACATTCCACATGATGGAGCCGAATTTAGGGACGGAATCTGGACTGGGGCCCAAGTGACCCAAAAAAACAAACAAACAAAAAAAGGACCGATTCGGTCCGCAAGAACATCATTTAGAAGAACGTCAGTCTTGGATTTCGAGATGATAAACTGCGGTACACATTGTTGGCTTCCTTTTTTTTTTTTGCCGATTTGCTATTTTTCGATGGACATGATGATAGGAAAGAGTTGTTCTGCTTCTTGTAAACATGTTGCTGATATTTTTCCTGCTGATGGCTGTTTACAGAGGAAGAGGCGCTTCATGTAAACACTTCCTATTTGTCTCCAACCAAGTGATTTAATCAAGTGGAAACGCACGCAGCAGACTCTTTAAACCGCCACCACGTCTTCACACGCGCTCCGCTCCGGCACGAACACGACCTCAAAGTCATCCGGAGGTCACGATTTGACGTGCACCTGTTTCTCGGGACTCCTTGTTCTGTAGAAGATCATTTGCAGATGTGGCATCGGATGAGATGTTTTACACAGGTGTGTGTGTGTGTGGGAATCCAGCAATGACCCAGGCTCAGGTTTCTAATTGTCTTGTAACTGCAGCAATTTATGAACATGTGGGTGCTGATTTATAGCCTTTGATGATTCTACACATGGAACAGTTTAGACCGTGTGTGTCTTTACTCTGCTTAGAAAAGTCCCCTTTGTGAAGTGCACAGTCATGGGGGGGGGGGGGGGGTTTGTAAAAGATCCATTGATCAGAGGTACGAGCTTTATACGGTTTGATCTGTGCATCTGGATTTGGCAGTTCTGGACGGATTTAAATCCAAACCTGGCGCTTGAAGAACTTTTACCACGGAGAGAACTTTATTCCTGGTCCTGGTCTCCTCACGCCGTACCGCCCAAATGGAGCCTGTAAAAGCACAACAGCGTTTTACTGTCACTTAAATTTATTAAGCCAAAGGTACAACCTGCGAATTTTACCCCAGTTTTAGCCGTGTGGCTCTGCAGGTGTAGGATGAAGATTTTTTTTTGGGTTTTTTTTTTTTTTGGGGTGCAGTCCGAGTCGAAGTTGATCAGACTCTTTACGTAGCTAGCGTCAAGTCTGTTGTAGAAAGTGTGAACTGTACGCAAGGCAACACTTTGAACTGTTGTTACACTGCCTCGACATGCAGACGTCATAGTTTTCAGCCTTGCATCAAGCAAAAACAACAACTAAGGAGATTTCTGTAATTGCAATGGTTGGGGGCGTGGGGAGGGGTTGGGGACGCAATGATTGGCCGTGATCAGAGATCGCTTAAATGCTTGGCGAAGTCGCATTGTAGAAATAGAAGAAGGGAAGCGCATGAAGCGACGCTCCCATCATGCATAGCGTCCACTGTACGAGCCTCTGGAGACAGAGTTATGATCTGGGGTCGCTTCAGTCGCTCAGGTCGAGACTCAGCAACGTTATGTGGCGATAAAACGAAGTCACATGACCACCTGAATGTACTGAATCACCAGTATGGAGGGCTTCCTTTTCCTTCATCCCTGATGGCACACGCTGTATTCCAGGGGTCAAGTGTGTGAAACGGTGTTTCCAGGACCATGACGAATCATTTTCTCACCACATTTTGTGTGTAATCAAAGCAAAATGTGTTGTAACGAAATATTTGAGTGTCCAGGTAGTGTCTGTGGGTGTCTGTGGGTGTATACGCGAGTTCCCGGCCCAGTTGTGTGACGGTTGAGACGGTCGAGGAGCTCGCGCTATAAATGGAGACTAATTGCGTTGCGGCAGGAAGACGAGTTTCTGAACAGCAACAATTTGTAAAACGACCACAACCACACAGACGAGGAAAAAAAACTGGTTGCAGCTGCCAGAGGTCAGAACCACTCGAGTGTAATCTCTGTTTGTTTGGATTTTGTTGTCTGAGTAACGGCGAAGCACTTGAGGGTTTGGTCTTACAGAACATTTCGGTTGAGCAACGCGTGATCCTAATTACTAGTGTTCAGTCCCCAAATTCTGAGTTGCCACGGTGTGTAAAAATTGTTCATCATTAAATATGCTGATTTAAACTTCTTCTTCTTCTTCTTATTATTATTATTATTATCTGTTGGGATCTGGTGTTGTGCATCCGACGTTTGATAGCAGTTTGATGGCTTACTTCATAGATAGGAGATGGATTTAGTTTTATGTCTTGATAATAAAGACAAGAATTTTCGTCTTAAGAACAGCAATCTTGTATAAAATTTGCCTCGGCATGCAAAGTATTTTTGAACCGAATGCTGCGCGTGCAAATAAGGGGTACGTCTGGGAACCGTCCAAGCAAAGCAAGTTTTTACGTTTTTTTTGGGGGGGTGAGTTTTTGCATTTTGTGCAAAAAGCAAGAACCGTAGCAAGAAGAAAAGGGGAGCCGCTTCCAGTTTGGTTTTTAAAGCAGCCGGTGCCGAGAGGAATCATAAATTAATGTTAAGTGAGGTTTAATGTCCTATTTCTTTCATCTTACTTCATTTACATGCATTTCTATTTAATTGTTTTTAAATGCAGAAATATAATTATAATGTTGAAAATTGGTCATTTTGACAATATTTTTGATTGGCTGGAACGGATTATCTGTATTTCCATCACTTCCTATGGGACGATGCGTTTCACAATACAGAATTTCACATTAAGAGCTCGGCTCTGGAGTGGATTGAATTTGTACACCGAGGTTTCGCTGTAATGCTGCACACGGCCACGTGTGCTTGTCGCACACCTCAGTCCACGTTTGTTCCCCCTGTTGCTGTTATTATGACCTCCACTCTTCTGTGCTAGATTTTGGAATGTGACTGTAGAGATTTGTGTTCATTCAGCCACAAATGCATGAGCGAGCTCGGGTCTGGCTCTGAGGTCGAGTGAGGACACCTGGGATGTAGTCGGGTTTCCAGTTCCTCCCTTAGGTGTGTAGTGGGGCTGAGGTCCTGGCTCTGTGGAGGCCACTTGTGTTCTTCCACTCCAGCCTTAACAAATCATGTCCTCGTCCTCGCTTTGTGTGCAGGAATCTTGTTTTGCAGGAAAAGGTTTGGAACTTTTAGTTAAGGTGAAATATGAATTGTAAAGACATGATGTGCAACATTGTGGAGATGAACAACGTGTGGGTGTGATGGTCAGGTGTTTTTACAGATTGTTTTGTAAAGAACCGGAACAGAATATGGTCACCAGAGAAGTAATCTGAGGGCTTCAATTATGCAATAAATAAAAAGTGGTTAGTTATTCATCATCTGCGTCATCTAGACATGCATGTTAATAATCTCTAATTTTCTTTCCTGTGGTATGTATGCAGGGCGGGGCTTAAGACATTGAACTACCAATCGGTCATGGCTTCGAAACCAAGGGGAAAACTCCGGCTCTAAAAAAAAATAAATAAATAAATAAATTATTTTAAAAAGTGCAGTACCTCAAATAACCACTAGGAGCTGGTTTGAAAAGTGGATCAATCCTCATAGAGCCTCATGTTAGCATTTTCACCTCACAACAGAAATAAACATTTGCAGCCTGGTACAAAAAAACCAGTTCGTCTCCATAATTATATTTCATGTTCATGACAACTGACAACTCATCAGTTAAAAGTATATTAAGCCATAAATTTATTCATAATTAGGGTCAGGGTTGATTTTGATTGACAGCTGCGTTTCAGGTATAAATGTTCAATCTAATGCAAAGTAACATTAGCATATACGTTAGCATCAACATTTTCACTAAGCCAAAGCGAGCTTGTGGTACCTGGCGGAGAAGAAGGCGTGTTCCAATCAACAGGCAGACTCGGTCCGTTTTGGCCATTTATGGATTAATCTGGGTTTAGGCGGAGTCGGCTCTCTCTCTCTCTCTCTCTCTCTCACTCACACACACACACACAGATGAACTTGAAAACCTTCTTCAGAGAACCCGTGTATGATGTCTCCAGCTCTTTTTGTTAATGTAGTCTATGGTTCAAACCCTAACACGACTGAGCCGAGCTTCTGAGATTGGACCTTTTAGACATACAGAGATGCGCGAGATAAATGTGCAGGCATCTGCAGAACTGCCTGAAATGCAAATGTCTGATGCAAAAGTATTTTCTTTCACATTTGCATCATTACAGTATGTGACCTCATTCCCGAGATGACCTCACCGAAGACTTGTACAGATTTACATGATCTATTAATAGACTCTTTTCCAAATTGCACTATATAGAGAAATGTTGCTCCGTTCCCAACTAATCAGTAAACGCGTAAGAGGAACCTGGGAACCTGTGAATGTGCCGATGTTTGGACGACTCTTTTTCTCAGGTTTGTGTGTGTGTGTGTGTGTGTGTGTGTGTGTGTGTGTGTGTGTGTGTGTGTGTGTGTGTGTGTGTGTGTGTGTGTGTTCACATGATGTGAAAAGTGTGAACAATGAAGATTGAATTGATTGGTGAAGGTCCAGGTGTGGGTGGGCCTCTGCCTTCTGTTTTCACATGTGCCTTGACACAGTAACCTGAACACTTGAGTAATTTACAAACAATAAATAATAAAGTGGGTAAGTATTCTTTTTTAAAAAAATATTTTTTAAATCCTATAATTTAATTTACAATTATTACTATCCTGGAAGGCAGGTTGTTTTTGTGTAGCGGCGCTCATTTGGGTTTGTGTTCATCCTGACACGATGCACCACAGGGCTCAATGCTGGGTCCTGAGAAGAAGAAGAAGAAGAAGAAGAAGGAAAAAAAAAAAAAGGCACAGTCGAGAGAATGAACGATGCGCTGTCTGTTTAAGCCATTTTGGGCTCGGTGATAAATAGAGGTTAGAGGAGGTTCATGGCTCTTGAGGTCGGTCTGCGAATGCCAGAGATTTTCTTATTCTGCAGTTTGAACGCGTGTTTCGGCCTCGCCTCTCGTTCTCGCCACTCTAACGGCTTTTTGATTTGGACCGGATTAAAGGAGCGTCGATCGGTCGACTGCACGCTGCCTTTCCGCCGCGTCCGGAACAGAAGCGAAAATATCAAGTTGGGTGTTTTTGTAACCGCGTGACTGACGGCGTGTTCGAGTGTCCCGTATGGGAGCTAAGAATACTGTCCAGATCGTACCGTACCAGCTTCCAGTCATTCCTTAAACGCTGTCAGCCGTGCGCTCCCAATTGCCGTGTTATGGATATTTGAGGACATGGTGTCCAAGCCTACTATTAAGGAAAGAATCTCTGTCTCTTGTTGCGTTTTATTGGGTTTGATTGCTGTAGGTTTTTTTTGTTTTGTTATGGGATAAGAGAACATGTTCAGTGTTTTGGTTTTCTTTGTTTTTTTAAAGAGGTCTCCCAAAGTTGCTCACAAATTAACAAGACCTATTTTTGTGCCAAGTTGTCAACCCTGATCCTGACTCTTGCGTCTAGTCGATCAGAGGTACACGGGTGCTCGTCAGACTCCTTTGGTGATGTGATGTGATGCGATGCGATGTGGCGGCTCATGGGTAGATTTAGCATTTTGTTCATGTTAAAGTTCTCCACTTTCCCTGTTTCCTGCTGTAAGAGTAAACTGTAATCATCTCCCGTGTAGCGCGAGTCCGTCACGCATGTCTGCAGGTCCGTGACGCGCTCTGTTGCGGTCGCGTGTGACCGCTTCTGTCCGCGGTCTTCCCACCCAGCTCCTCGGATGACATCACGGTGTCGAGGATGACGCGGCTGCCCTTTCCTTTCCTTTCACTCAGGAGCGCATGCTTTAATGATGAAGGATCAAAACAAAACACGCCCGCGACGGCGGAGGACGGCGAGTGCCACACAGACGGATCCGAGTGCAGTGGGATTCCTCCCCTCGTTGGAGGTTTGTGTGATGCGTGTTGGAATCCATGCAGTATGTTTGACTGTTTTATAGAATACGTTTATATACGAGATGAGTTATTTTGGCAGAAGCTTGCAATTTAAGATCAACAGAACTAACACCAAGTCCTCATGTCGTTAGACTTTGGTTCCAAAGCTCCAGCTCTCTTGTATTTTTTTTTTTTATGTAGTCTTGAGGAATAATTCTTTCTTTTTTTTCTTTTTTTTTTCCCCTAGTTTTTTTTATTTGTTAAGCCATACAGTGACTTTTTTTTATCATTACATCATAAAATCCATCTAACTTCAGTCCTGAGCCGGTGAGGAAGAGGTGCAGATGATGAGAGATGATGATCAGGAGGTGATTAGTTCACTGCTGAATGCTGAGGGGTCGGAACAGACGAGAGGCGAAACGAGGTCGCTGCTGAGGTCGTTACATAAACAACCAGTTTATACATTGTATCTTTACGCACTTTGCAGCGTATCGCAGTAAAACATCTGTTCACATTTCTTTCATTTAACCGAAATCATTAAATTTAATGTAATCTGAAGAAATGCAGGACTCGAGAGCTTTGCACAGGGCTGTCTGTCCCCTTGTGTACCGTACTGTACCGTACTGTATGTGCTGAATTACTCGAGTTCCAGAGCAGGCAGTAAGAGGACAGATGGCGTTTTTCACTGAAGCACAAGAGGAAGCAATACTAGGAACTGCAATAATGGATGCGTCCCTGGAGAAAACGAAGAATGCATTTAGCTTAATTGTAGCAGAGTTTTCCATATCGTGGCCTTTTGGGAGACGCGGCCGTGATTGAACGTTGGTGAAAACAGCATTTCTTAACGACGCACTACATTCGACATGGATGCGTACTGCGTTTTCTTTTTATTTAATAATCCTTTTTTTAATTAACTAATTTATTTATTTTTTTACAAACAATAGTGAACGAGTTGTTCCTTTGAGCTGTAATCAGGAAAACAGATTAGTTTCTTTCAATAACCGAGTAAGTCATTAGTACAAGCAGAGTTCATCACGGAGAAAAGGCAACATGTGTGCAGATCTGTTGATTTGAATCGCTGCAATCTGCATTAAGGATCAAAGCTGAAACATCGGCATGATGGAGAAAGTTCAAGTGTTAGGAATTTTATTTGCTGATCAAAGTCTTTATTTCTCACCCTAAGGAAATGTTCTTGTATTTAAAAAAAAAAAAAAAAAAATGTGTAATTAAACAAACAACTTCTCATTTGAAATTCCAATGTTATGGTTTTAAACTGTGGAAAAAGAAATCCTTAATACAAGTCTCAAAAATGCATAAAAAAAAAGATCAAATATTGATTTTATATAAATTAGGAGTCGTCTGCATGGCGGCACAGTGGCTTAGTGTTCTCTCTGTCCGCTCACAAGTCCGTTCAGGGTTCGAATCCCGCGTCCTCCACCCTGTGTAGTAGGGACGGGAATCACCAGGGACGACACGATACGACATCATCACAACACCTCGGTGGCGATTAGATTTGTATCGCTGCTATTCTGTAAGTATCATGATTTTATAAATATCCAGATTCAATGTCGAAACATTTAGGAAATAATAAACACAGGATGCTGTGCTGCCTGCCAGCGTGTGAAAATAATTTTGAGTGCGCCACCTGTAGGATTACAGATGAACTGCACCATATCACCACCTCAAATGCAAACGTGTATACAAATGAACAATCTATTTAAAAAAAAAATAATAATAAATAAATAAATAATTGGCGCTTCCTATTAGACTCCAGGCGCCCTTCACCTCTAGACAGGATGCGTGGTTTAGACAATGAGGGGATGGCTGGATATTTTATAATTCATATGTAAAATTTTAGGTTTCTAGTAATAAATAAATAAATAAATAAATAAATAAAGCAAAAATAAAATAAAAACCGTAATTCTTATTAAGCTGTTTTGGTTGGTAGCTGCTGTTGATTGCCATCAAGGGTTAACTTAAGCTTAACCAAAGTAGCTAGAACCAGCACTTAAATAATTGCCATAATATTTATTTAGATATGCGTAAGTCATCCGTGCATGAAAGATCATATTCCGTTATATTCAGTTCGCTTGTGTGTGTGTGGTTTTTTTTTTTTTTTTTTTGTAAGCTCAATAAAAATGATGAGGCAGAATTCTTAACTCGTAAACATAAACGGGAACCACTTGTCAATTCTTGTCAATATTTCAAAGGAAACATGTCAGACAAATCAATACAGGTACCACAAATAAGGATTTCCTGCTTTCAACCTTAACGTCCAACATTCGAGAGATAAACTGCTGTGTGTCGAGAGCAGTCAGGGGTCACTTACGCCATCCCAGCTGCTTCTCTTCTTCACCTTCTCTCTCTCTCTCTCTTTGTTCATGGCCTTGAGTTGCCCTTTTTTGCAGTCTGTACTGAGAAACACTTCACATAAAGTAATAGTTTTTGGCCAAGTGTACCGAATTGTCCGATAATTGGCAGGTGTAATACTCTGTTCCACTTGGCGTTGCACAATGAGCGTTTCATACGTTCAAGATGAGTAGCAGAGATGCTGACAGAGGGAGTCTGGCATTACCAGCAGCGCAGCGCCCTGTGGTAATGAGGTAATGACCCTGTGGCCCTTGCGGAGGTGATGTGGTGACACTTGATCTGATTTCTGTCCCGATGCCTGTGTGGTCAAACGCCGAGGACGTGTCGTGACGTCTTCACCAGAGCTTTGTTTAATCAACCCGTTCGATTTGCATCGACATTTCCTGAATTCACAAGCCTGGGATTTGCTTAGTCATGCAAGTTGTACAGGGCTGAGGCTGGATTTGAGTGTGTGTGTGTGAGGAAGACATTGGACAGGAAAGGAGTTCCTCTGGGTGTTCCATGATCCCCCAGCCCACTTCCGCTATTGGGCTGAGCTGGGGATTAGGAATGGTTATGGGAGGAGTGGGGGTTAATGGGAAGTCCAAACTGTGAAAGGGTCACTTCCTTTCATCCTGCGCTCTTCCCATACTGGCTAATATACACATGCATGCTGTTACATGCTGAGGTCCGTGCGCAGAAGAGGATGGGAGAGCGAGAGTGAAACGGCACAAAAGACTGAGAGCGCAAGCGAGCGAGGGAGGGAGCGAGGAGGGATAGGAAGTAGTAGAAGGAGGGAATATAATATCAACAGCTCCAGTCTCCGAAACGCAGGCTCTGGTGTTGTGTCTCAGGCTGAATCAGGAATATCATTTCGTTTTCTTACTTTTGATATCCGCTAGTTTGCAGAGACGGATCTCGACCAAAGGAAGTAGGAACCGTTCTGCACCTTCACAGGAACTTTTTAAAGTATCTCGGTTTGCTCGCGTGTGCGTAAAACATGGAAGATCTTCTTCAGTGGTTGCTTTCTGGAACGGGTGAGTAGATCTTCTGCGACCTGGTCACACTGTTGATATCCAAGGTTTGTGTCCATGCCTGTAAGATGATCCAGACCGGGCCGACTCCTTTAGAACAGGATCCGGAGATATTTGCAGCAGTGCGAAGCTTTAAATAGAACGAATGCTGCTGTTTAAATTCCACGCTGCCAAAGAGGACGACTTCCAATAAAGTGAGCATTTGGAAAGAGCTTTGCTTTATACATACAGTAACGGATCTGTAAACCTGCTTAGGACTCTAGTTAAGACGTACATCTGTCTCAGTCCTGCCGGTTGCGAGTGATGCGAAATGTAAATCTCAGTGGGTTACAGAAGGTCCTGTTCCTTTTAGAGCATCTAGATTTAATAAAGCTTCAACAAAGAGTCCAGAACTCTACCGTACCGCAAGTGTCCTGAGCTCCACTGCGTGGCAGAGAGATTGTGTTTGTGGATGATTGTGTTAGGAGAAGTTGATTTAACTGACACTTCTTGGTGGGTCAGTTGGTGGTCCACTGTAGGTAGGATTATGGATCACTGTCCAAATTGGAATCGTGGGAATTTTTTGTTGGACCTGGAGAGAGTTAAAGGATGTTAGGAATTGCATGGTGATGACTCTGGGATCATTTTAAAATAATGGGAAGTCCCATTAAAATTCCAGACCGTGTTCTGGGAACCAGTGTAATTCAACATATCTAAATTCTTCCAGTCTCGTATCGTTTCGTCTGCCACCCTATCGGCGAGCCTAAACCCCTGAACTATGCCTCTGTACACTCCACCAGCCTCTGATCTGCTCCCCAGTGGGTCTACCAGAGAGCTGAAAAGGTCAACACTATACTGACCTTGATCCTTTCCTCTCTGACCCTATTAGAGGGTCTAAAGCATAAACTCCAGGCTTAAACTTCACCCCCTGCCTGACCCAGTGCTGCCTAAAAGGCCGGTCATGACGGACCAAGCTGCATTTCCTTGGACAGTGAACTTTCAACTGGGCTACTGAACGAAAGGTCCTGATGTCAAATCCCAAACACAAACAAACTGCCATTATCGGGTCCCTGATTGAGGCCCTTTCCCCTGAACCGCTCAGTTGCATCGTGACCCCCTTAATGGGTTAATGGTTTAAGGGTTAATGGCCTCGTCTATAGTAGTTGATTAATTGACACATGGTAGCTGCTGATCTGCCGTGTTCAGGGAGTTGGTCAGGGGTCTGAGGTAACATTATCCGAACAGGAACTATAGGTTTCTATCTGGACCGGGAGGGGATTAAGGAATGCTAGGAATTGTACTGTATTGTAAGGACTCTGGGAATGTTAGTTTTAGGGTGTTTTCATACCTGACCCTTTTAGTCCAGTTGAATTCCCCCCCCTGGTGTGGTTTTGTTCGGGCAGGTCTGAATACAACAATCGCGTTTGGATGTGAACCAAAACAACCATACCATGAATGTTTCTGGATGTGATCCCAAATGACCTCCGGAGGGGATGGTTTGCGGCGGGAAGGCGATCCGATCTCGGTGCGAACCGACTACATGGGGTGCTCTGCAGGTTTGAGCGAACTGTCTGCCGAGGCTCGGTGCGTCCTGCATGATTACCGCATGCTTACAGAACACTTCTTCAGGTTAACAAGTTGGAAGATCAGCATGTCGTTGAACGTGCGTTAATATTCGCCCCCTGTTGTTCTGCCAAGCTGCCTTTAGGCTGCACGTGGTCTTTGCAAATTGTAAAGCAGTGTTGTATTTTCAAGACATTTTCCGGAAGTCTGTTGGCATTCTGTTGGCGTAGCTTTGGTTTGATTTGGCCAGAGTTATGACCAAATGCCAGTTGTTGCCATGTCTCTGTTCCAGAGCTATCTCCTTTCACATGCGTATTCACCAGTACAGAACACGGATCATCTCTGTAATTACGTTCTCCTTTCCACCCAAGACAGATTTTTGACCAGTGAGCCGTGGGAATCTTCTCATGTCCCTGGTATCGGTGCATTTTGATTTTCAGTATGAAATGAATTCGAACCAAGTGGAAAACTGCCCAGGTTTACAAACGGGTCTACTGGTTCAGGATTCAGCCTGGTGCAAATGAACTACAGCTTTGAAAACAGTCTCGATTGCCAGGCTTTGCTCTGGGGGACCAATCAACTTCAACTAGCCTAAATTCCATTAGCCTCTAAAGCCCTAAACCCATGGATCTCCACATCCACCAGCCTTGATCCTCTTCTCTCTCTCTCTCTCTCTCTCTCTCTCTCTCTCTCTCTCTCTCATTCTGACCCAATCCAGGGTTTAAATTCCACCCCAATCTGACTCAGCAACGCCATCACCGGCTTGAAAGCTTAAACCTGGATCCTTTTTTTTTTTTCTTTTTCCCCCACTAATTCACAGCTGTTTTATGTTCTTCACCAGTCTGTTCTTGGTATATCTGTAAAGTAGAGCAGAACATATGGTGTATCTTTTTGCAAGGCAGCGTGGGAAACAGCCTGGTCTGTGAAGGACAGTAATGAATGAGAAGTAAAGCCCAACAGGTGTCTAGTTCGTACAATTTAAAACAATTATGGATTTAAGAACGAACATGTGCTCCCTAGAAGCATGAGCTCCATCAGCACTCCACATAGGGACCTGCCGTTTTATGATGCATCACCAATTATGATAGTATCTCGTTTTTTTTTTGTTTGTTTGTTTTAAGAATCCCACTCATCTCAACCCCAACCCCAACAACCCCCGCCACCCCATCCCACAACCCCCCCCCCCCTTCCCCCTTACTCTCGAGGAAGCTCGACCAATCAGCTTTCTCTATAGTCCGGCTAATAGGCCGAGGACGTTACCGCTGTGCCACTCAGGCCAGTAGATGTCATTGTTGAAGCTGTTAATCAAAACAGTTTATCGTTAGTATACATTAGTACATTAGTTGATCCATTATGTAAACATTTCTACCATTTAATAGCGTGCAATATAAATATCGTACAGTTTTGCATTTTTTGACGTTTTGTTCATTCATAGAATGTCACAGGAAATGCTGAAGGGTTGAAATGGTGTTGTATTAATGCTGATGTCATACGGAAGTCCCCACGCGAGTATGGGGAAAAGGAACTCATTGTGCCGCTCAGACAGATTCTACGCTGATGATGTGGAAGCTTTTTGGAAGGCCGTCTCGAATAGAGGTTCTGTAATACACAAGGCATGCCGTAATGCCCCGATGCTCACATTCCCCTCGTTATGTGCGACTGTTGGGACCTCTGTTCATCAGCGTTCAGCTGTTGACCTTTCACCTCACAGAAAAGTGACACAGCTTGGTAATGTATGATGCCACAACGCCAAGGCCACCCTTTTGGCCCTGGGACGTCTGACTAAGGCCATCTTTCATGACCAGTCAGAGGAGCGGGTTCGTGTCGACCTGTCACCGCTCTGGGTGAGCCGACGTAACGCGCCTGGAAATACTGGAACATGTAGACGATGCGGTATCGTCGGCCGGGGCGCTCCGGAAAGTTTCAACAATCGAGCAGCTGCTGAGTCGATGATTTGGTTTTGTTTTAAGTGAAAACATGGACTTGGTCTTTGTTCAAGGTTGGAAGTTTGCTGAGGATTAAAGCTTGCAGTCAGTTTGGTTAAACGCAGGTACAGTATGGTGTGTGTGTGTGTGTGTGTGTGTGTGTGTGAGTGCATAGTCTGCCCAACCTCATCACTCCTACAGTAGCTATCAATATGACTCGGCTTCAACATTCTCACAGACCTCAAAATATCCTTCCAGTAAACGAAACGCAAACAAACAAACTAAAGACAAGCATTTCCTGCTCCTGTATCTGAGATGCTAGCGATGTCGCGCTATCGGGTTCCGCGCGAGCCTTGATGAAACACGGGGCCGTGCAGTGCAGAGTGCGTGGAATGCAAGCGCCGGCATAAATAGCAGCCGTTTCATATTGGCCCCCCGCGCTGTCTGCAAATCCTCACAGCAACAGATGTATTTGTGAGCTTAAAAGTGGGTCAGTAGTGCTACGTTTTTAATACTCTGTAATGGCGTTGGGCGATTAGTCGTAAATGAATGAACACTGACATTTACAACCTCAAAACGTTATTTCAAAATGTTATTTTGCCGATGTCGGTTTATTTTGTTTATATATGTGCGTGTTAATGTACCGCCCCCTTAAACATGTACTACTGTGTGTGTAGTCATGTGACTCCACTCGGTCCAGGATGTACCACGGAAGCAGTAACATGGGCAGCTTGTAGCAAAGAAAAATGCCCGTTTCATTGTTTGGACATGTTTTGGCTTCAGTGAAGAGACGCCTGTCAAAAATAGTCAAAAAATAAAATAAAATAGTTTCAGCACTCTAAGGTAATACCACTTTTCACCACTAGGAGCACAATTTTCTCTCTCTCTCTCTCTCTCTCTCTCTGTCATATGTCCGGTTCAGGATCGTATATCTGGGGACTCGGGGAACGAGGTGGAGTACACCCTGGACAGGGTGCCAATCAATCCCAGGGCACACTAACATACATACACACTTCTTCACACACACTATGGACAATTTGGGAACGCCAGTTAACTTTACCTGCATGTCTTGGGCACCTTGTGGGAGGAAACCGGAGAACCCAGAGGAAACCCAGCATGAGGAGAACATGCAAACACCACGCACACAAACCCCGAGGTGGGACTCGAACCCGGACCATGGAGGTGCGAGACGAGACCACAGTGCCCTGTGTGCCATCATGCCACCTTGAATATGGACACAGAAAGGGCTACCTTCACAACGCAGCTGTGCGTTACACGAGCATATTCAAATGATGCGCAATATGAAAATAATTCAAGAAGATGGGAGGAAATAACCGACACCGTTTCTTCCTCCATCACACGGGATGTCCAGTAATATAGCACAGCTTTAAAAGTTAATCATATTTACCGTGGGGGAGTTTGTCAATCTCAATCGAGGCAAAATGTTGAGTGAGTCGTGGTATTGATATTTGAGGTCGTATCACTCGGCGCTGCTCTGTGATTTCATTCCTGTCCACGTGTTGTAAACAGCGTCTCTCGATGTCCCCTATATTTCCTGGGTGTCTTTATATGATTGTCATCTCTGATCCGTCTCTTATGTGAACGTCTTGTTTCAGGATTCCTTTGATGATGTTTATCTCTGCTCACAATCTGGCAGCTTTAGAGGAAACCTAAAGTTTAGGCACTGAGTTTGTTTGTTTGAATTTTCAAAAAGGCTAGCTATAGCAAAAGCACTGACCTTTAAACATGTGTTTGATGTCAATGTCTTTCCAGTTTGTTTGTTTTTATTGTTATGCCTGGTTTAATACAATATCTTGTTTCTGTTTCTTTTAACCTTGTTTATAAATAGATGATGCGAACCGACCAATCAGGAATCAGAACAGAAGGTCAGCTTCGTATTGCCGGCGATTAATTACTGCTGGTTAATTGAGAAAGCGTCCAGGGGTGACGTGTCCTCGTTCCGTCTTTCACAGGATTAGTTTTAGAGAGAATTGATGCCAACAGTGTTTGTTTGTTTGCTTTTAGAATTTGCAACCAAAATTGCCGACCTCAGCTTTAAGGAAGTCCCCATTAACCCCCCCTCCCCCCTCCTAAGCTCTTCTTAGGAGTTTCATCTTTTCCTTGTCTTTAAAAAAAAAATTTTTTTTTATTCTATGCCTTTCTAAACATCGCCATCTATTTGTTTTGTTTTTATTGCTATTAAACCAAATGAAAGGAAGACACTTAGGGGGATTAAAAAAAAAAACCATTCTGGATTGTTGCATGCAGGCTGAACTTGAGTTCTGGTCTCTAGAGCAGATGTTGGACATGGCTTTATTGTTTTTTTTCAGTAGACAATGAGAGAATGAAATGGCTTTTACCGACATGCCCCGTGAATCCCCACTTTCCCTAGATTTAACTGAAATATTCACGCTCCCAAAGAGGGAAGAAAATAACAGCTAATCTTGCCCACAAGTCCTGTACGCCTTTTGTTAGGAGCCGAGCCTAGAGCGTGCAGACGAAATGTGGCGAGAAGATGTGAGGCTTAAAGCCTCCGATATGCAGATAGCCCGCTCGCCGCGGACACGTGAAATGGACGTCTGATGCGCTATTAGATGAAGTAACTCATGCATGCAAGAAGAAGAAGAAAAAAAAAAACATGTAGTGAAATTTCCACTGACTAAATCCTGAGCTTTTGGCGCAGAAAAAAAAAAAGAAGAAGAAAAATCTGAATGTTCTCCCTTTCCTCTTTTTCAGACCAGATCTTATCTGATGAGGAGATGAAGAGGAAATCATTTAGAGGGTCTAGAGGGGGGGGGGGAGAGGTTGCTGGGGGGTGAGATGCCAGGGTTCGTCATTCCGAACAATCTCGCTCATCGTCTTCAAGCGCACGTAGGCACAGAGTCGTCCAGACGCGGCCTCCGCGGGTTGTGTATATAAAACCTAAAGCACCAGGGATTTTAAGATCGCCGAGTGCACGTGGTGCAGATTTCAGGATACCGACGGCTCGATTCATTCCGAGTCAAAGGGCTTGTTTGGAACGGGCATCTCTGAATTAAAAAAAAAAAATGAAAGAAAAAAAAGTGTGTGCCATCCCACATGAGCATTCCCATGTTCCACATGCCTGCACTCTGTGCTAAAACAAACAGAGCTCGCTTTCAAACGAGGAGCGCGGCGCTGGAATGCGTCCCTGCAAATGCGCCATGAAATGATGTAGACCCTCTATTACACGCTTAGTGACGGTCATTTATCAATTCAGACTGGAACTCCTCTCTCTCACTCTCATTCCGGGGTTTAAAGGGAAAAGAGATGATGCAGTAACGAGTCAGGAATGTGTGTTGGTGTGTGATTGTTGGTGTGTGATTGTTGGTGTGTGATTGTTGGTGTGTGATTGTTGGTGTGTGATTGTTGGTGTGTGATTGTTGTGGTGTGATTGTTGTGGTGTGATTGTTGGTGTGTGTGTGTGTTGGTGTGTGTGTGTTGGTGTGTCTGTGGGTGGGTGTGTGTGTCTGTGGGTGGGTGTGTGTGTCTGTGGGTGGGTGTGTGTGTCTGTGGGTGGGTGTGTGTGTGTCTGTGGGTGGGTGGGTGGTTGTGTCTGTGGGTGGGTGGGTGTGTGGGTGGCTGTGTCTTCGGTGGGTGGGTGTGTTCTGTCGTGGTGGGGTGTGTGTGTCGGCTGGGTGGTGTGTGTGTCGGTGGGTGGGTGTGTGTGTCGGTGGGTGGGTGGGATGTGTCGGTGGGTGGGTGGGTGTGTCGGTGGTGTGTGGGTGTGTCGGGTGGGGTGGGTGGGGTGTGTCGGTGGGTGCGGTGGTGGTGTCGGTGGGTGGGTGGGTGGGCGTGTGTCGGTGGTGCGGCTGGGTTGGGGTGGGTGGGTGGGTGGGTGTGTCGGTGGGTGGGTGTGTGTGTCGGTGGGTGGGTGGGTGGGTGGGTTGTGGGTGTGTGTGTCTGTGGGTGGGTGGGGATGGAAGTAATTGATGAGGCATCCGATGGGCTGTTACACCAACACACTTATTTATTATCTTTGTTTCTATATTAGGACTGAGTGGGTGTTTGAGTGGTGGTGTTCATGTTGTCAGTCAATTCTCACACATCATTCCTCTCTCTTTTTTTAAACATTGCATTTACTGTAGGTTTAAGAGAGCTGGAGAGATCCAGTTGTGATTTTAATTATTGTGACTTGTGTGCTAGTGGTGGCACAGTGGGGTTAAAGTGGGATTCGAATCTCACCTCTGGTTTGTGCATAGAGTTTAAATGGTCTCCTTCTACTCTGGTTTACTCCCATGTCCTCCAAAGACACGCCCTGTACCCTGCTTGGCCCCCCCGCCCCCCCCCCCATTATGATTCTGGATAAGCGGTATAGCAAAAAAAAAAGGTTGGTTAACTAGTGAGAGAAATCAGTTTTTATACTGCAGTGCTGTTGAGTTCACAAATCTGATTGGTCAGAAATAATCATTTCATCAACAGTAGCAGCCAATTCAGTTGGTCTAATTTGCATGTCTTTGGAGTGTGGGAGGAAACCGGAGTACCTGGAGGAAACCCACCAAGCATACGCACGCACGCACGCACACACACCTCAAGGCGGGAATTGAACCCCAGACTGTAACCACTACATCACCATACTGCATTAATAATAATAATAAATATGTAAACATAAATTATGTGTAGAAATTGCACTTTTTAAAAAATTTTTTTTTTACTAATAAACAAGCCAGAGGAAACCGTTGTCAATGAGACTATATGAAAAAGAGTCCAGAGAATCCAGACTCAAATGCGACTTATCTGGCTAACTAACTGCGAGTTGTGTGATTTATAAATCACTTCTCATCCATAACTGAATACTATACAGTCAAGAAGTGCAGTTATGTAAGCGCGGACTGTACACGAATAACCTTCCATATAATCATCAGAGTAATTTCTGAATTCGTGATACTGCAGTTTTAACTTCAGCTCTGTTTTATTGAAGTGAATTTCGTTGATGTTTCATCACTGATTTATTTTAATCTAGTTAATTTAATCAAAATCCTCAGGCTGAACATGAAACCATCGTTCCGTTTGTTCAGCGCTCCGTTGTTTACGTTTGTGCTCTCATTTAAATTCGGTTTGTAACGGCGGTGAATGCCAGCCGCTGTCCTGTCGGAGGCGCCGTGTGGTTAGCAGGACCGACCGCGGGACAGAGGGGCGTGGGTGGGCCGCGGCCCGACCCTGATGAAGGAGTATAAAGCGTGCTTTGAGACCTCTAGGGCACACGGTAGGCAGCAGTTTGGTCACGCTGCCATGGAGGAGGTGTGTGTGTGTGTGTGTGTGTATTGATGTACTGTACTGCGCTGAGACATTGTGTTACAGTGAACCCAGTCCTGCATATGAGAATCGAGCCATACAACATCAATATTGTTCACAGGGTTTTTCAAGAATGCCACACACACACACACACACACACACACACACACTTATAATCATGCGCTAGCGTGTTTATTTTGTACTGGCTTGGACACAACTGTTCAATTGGAATTTATAACCATACAGTAACTTATGTATTTATTCCGTAATATATTTAATTTCTTACTGGGAATGAAAACATGATTTAAATCGAGAATTACAATTTTGTTAAAATGTCAGTAGCTACGTTCACACCGACGATGTGCTTTCAATCCGACAGAAACCACTCTTATTGGAAGTTGACGTTGTTGACGTAGTATTTTCTCCAACTTTAAAGTTACGTCTGGTTTTGCATATTTGCTGCCGATGTCCCAGCTTTATGATCGGTTACAAGAGTTCAGACTCCTCTCTGATTGGTCAGATGATTTACTGTGAATGAAAAGTGGTGGAATCAGAGTCGCTTCCTCAGCCAGAGACCCTGCGAGTGAAAGTCTGGAGTAAATAGAGACGGGCGGGAGAGTTATACTTGCAGTTTACTGATGAAGCAAAATGTCCTTTCCTGGAAACTGAGGTCGGGTGATGTTGCCTCCACATGGGACAAATATGTGGAGAAGGAATGTATTTATTTCAGCAAGAGAGAAATGATTGGATCAGGTGTTTACATGAGTAGTGTTTATCTGCTTGAACCGATTATCAAAGTATTTTTTTATTGTTATTTTTAGCTCGGGTCAGACTTGTTCTGCTTGAGGTCTTTGTGTTTTTACTCCAGTTCGGCCGTTACCCTGATTATTATATCTGGGTGCATGAGAACACACGGCCTTCATGGAATTTGCGTATCATGTACAGCAGTTGTGAACTTAAAAGTCATGAAGGCTGCACACAATCAAGAGATCATATCCCTTTTAGATCGTCTGTCATTAGGAAAAAAATAATTTCTACAAATGTAACTAATACACAAATTGTATATAATATATAGTTAGATGGAGAAGCATCATTAAGCCGATGTGTGATTGACGTGCGTTCTTGCACTGAAGACATTGTTTTTCATCTTTTCACTTACTCCCTGCAATGTAAGAGTCTCGGTATACATTTTCTTTCTGCGCCGGATGCTCATCCACATCCACGGCCGATGTAAACACTGCGTCCTCCCTGTAGTCCTGATCTCGCCCCGTCAGACTTTCACCTGTTCGGTCCCCTGAAAGCAGAACTACGAGGACGAAGAGTCACTTCTGATGAAGAACCGAAGACAGCGGCGCATTCGTGACTTGCAGCTAAGACACTAAGACTCGTGTACGAATATGGAGACTCTTGTACAGATGGACAAAGTGTATCGAAAAGCAAAGCGATGCACGTCGAAAAATGTCGAATTTGTCTTCTTATAAAATTTTACAGTTATAGTGTGGATTATAGAGTCATGTGCGTACACATCTTGAATCTCCTCTGTCATTTCCTGCCTCTGGGCTTGGACGTCATTATTAGTGAGATTTAATAAAGACAGGATTGACTTTTGAGGGTGAGGGGGCCAGGAGGTGAGGATCGGCTTCACGTGCACATGTACATCAGCACCAGCTGTTCCTGATGGAGTAGAGATGAGATGGAGAGCTACACTTCATATGGGTCTGAAACTATGGCTGTGAAGAACATATTTCTGTGAGAACAGGAAGAGGGATGTGTGTGTTTAAAAAAGAAAAAATGGTTGGTTCGTTAGTCAACAGGCGTGAACAGGGACCTGAGACAGAACGAGACTGGGATAACCTTAAAGAACGTGTGGATTTTTAGATGTTCTGGAGGTGTGAGACGCTCCTTTACCTCTCTTTCCTCCTCGCCTCCACTGACCTACTTCCAGCAGGCTTGTAGGATGAGGTGATGGAGCAGAATAAGAATTGGAAATGTTTTTTTTTTTTTTGTTTCTGCCTGTCTGCATTCTCTCTGCACCACTGCTCTTTGGAGTATGCTCGGTGGATGCACTCTGCCTCGAGGCATGTGGGAGAGTTTCACAAAATCCAGTGCAGCCAGTGTAACAAGCACTTAATACAGTAGAATACAATATGTTTATCACGGTGCGGACGCCGTGCCATCATTGATTTTTCGACACTAATTAGAGCATCGATTGAGTCTTTGCAGAGGACACGGCCGTGAAGGACTCTGCGAAGCATAAACGTGTATCTGCTGTAGTTTAGAACCAACCAGGTGCTATGTTGCTGCAAAAAGGCAATTCATTTAATAATCAACGTCAGATTGACGTTGACAGACGTATGGACAAAACCAGCGCAGCGGTATTCCTATAGCTACATATCGACATTGAAGGCAGCCGCGTGTAGCATCACTGGATTATCTTGACCTCAATTTTCTCTCTTTGTCCAGAGTCTGTACGAGCCTTCTCCTTGTTCTCTGGGTTTCTTTCACATCTGAAATCATGTTGGTCAGTGAATCGAATAGTCAGGATTTTCCCCTAAGATGCAGAGCTGCCCAAAGTACACCAATCTTGTACTTGAGTAAATAGAGATTCCCTCCGGCAAATGTTACTCAAGTAAAAGTAGTAGTACATGTGCACTTGAGGTAGTAGTCACCTTCAAATTTACCCAAGTATGTACTGCAGGAGTACAGATATTTTCTGGAAAATGTAGTGGAGTAAAAGTAAAAAGTATCCTCTAATAAATCTACTCAAGTTGAGGTACAGTTACTCGAAAGAGGTACTTGAGGACAGTAACTCGTTGATCAACTCTAACAGTGGATCCAAGAACTCCGGTACCACGTCATCCATATTCTGACCATCTCCACCTCTTCTTCTATGATATTTTACCCTCCCAGTCCAAAAACTGTTGAGTCAGAGTTTGGACCCTATAGTTGAACCTTTTATGTATGGCCTGTCGGAATACGCCATTTTGCCGCTTCAAGTTATACTGGTTTGTTATGGTTGCTATGGTGACGTAAACACCATCCTGCGTGTCTGATTAGCAGGCCGCGGGCTAGCAAAACTAAATTAAGCCGCATTCGATCTGCTCTAGTATCGCGTTTGAGCGCAACGCCTCCTATTACCTTGTTTGGAATCTATGAGACGGGATGAAATGCTCAAAAAGCAGAAACGGGTGAAGAACTTTCCATTTATCCTCTCCAACTCATAATGGATGGATGACTGCTCACTGGAGAGAGAGAGATTTAGAGAAGTGGGTCAAATATAGACCCGTAGACAGAGCTACTGTATGAACATGAGAAATGCATGAGTACATTTGGTAAAACATTTTGAACTTTTTGACCTTCAGTTCTGACAAATGAGCCAATTAGAAGAGATCGAGCCAATAACAGTCAGGTTATCCAGTGACTCCTTTTAATAGCAGAAGCCTAAAGATACCAAGGAAATGTGTTTACTGTCTGCAGTGTCAGGAAACATTGAACATCTGGAAATATAGTTGTTGTAACCCCGTTTGGAGCTCTTGTAGTGTTTGACTTTTGCCTGGTGCCTTAGCCTTTGGTGGTTAAGGGTCTGAGCCAGTGGTCCAAAGGTTGTTCGGATCCCATGTCTGCCAGAGAGCCAGGGTTGGAACTTATGTATAAAAGCTATAAAATCCCGCCAGAGTGAATCTGATGTTCTAAAGCAAGGGGGAATGCTGGGGCAGGTCAAGAGTTTAGAGGAAACGCAATAAGCCACTTTTTCAAGTGTAAGGAAATGGATAATTGGCTGACTCTGTCGAAATCAAGCATGTGTGTTTCATGATAATCGGCTAAAAACAACACAGTATTGGTGCTGATTTAAAGCTTGTTATACATATAATACAGAAAATGTGCTCGACAAAGAAGGTACTTCTGACATTTATTCAACATGAAGGTGATCTCCATCTTGCTTCCCTAAAAAATGTAAGTTGCTAACTATTTTTTGGTAAAAAGCTTAAAAAGCAGAAAGTCTGTAGTGTCCGTAAACATGTAAAGTTCATGTTGCAATATCTCAACAATTTAGCATTTCAGAATGATACACTTTTTCAGGTTTACAGTACATCTTTTCATGTGAAATCTAAATTGTCCAAATTTCATCTGAATGACAGTTAAGATCATTGAAAATTTTGAATTTGAAAGAAAAAAAAAAAAAGTTACGGACACTACATGCATAGAAAGTATGCAATTATATTTAGCATTTTATCTGATTAAAATATAAATGTTTATGTATATTTACAAAAAAAAAAAAAACGAATGGATCGGGAAATGAGAAGCATGAAGTATTATGAAAAATGGTCTTATATGATCATATCTGAAGGAGGTGAGACACTTTTCAGCACCAATAATACCAGTGAAGTGCCTTGGCTGTAATTTGAGTAGCTGGAACGTTCTTCTATGACATCATAGGCATCAGTGAAAAGATGAGGTGGCCAAAGTTGTACACGACAAAAGAAGTCAGGACAGGAGTGAGTCACTTCGTTCAAGTGGACAGAACATCTGGAACTGCTCTTCTGGTAGATAGACACGTCATTAGTGACGGTGATGTCGCTCCTAATTGTGTGGATGTTGATCTTAACGAGCCCTGAAACCCATTTCCTGCTTTAGGTCGCCTCCCTTACCTGAACCGTTACGGCTAATTTGGACAAAAACCATTAGGGCTAATTATGAACATGACATGCTCATACGTTGTCCAGTAGAGTCCTAGTTTGCATTCATAGTCGTGTTTGTGTGCGAGTGTCTGTCTGCCATCTTTGCCGTGCTTTATTTATTTATTTAGCCGTTGTGTTGTGGTGGAAGCCAGGCTGTTTGTCCAACACGGTTTTCCATGAGTGTGTCCCAAGTTAACCGTCAGCTGGATTGTACTGTAGGTTGTGTGCAATCTTGTTTCGGAGGTCATGTGGACAGATGGATTGTGTGTTATCAGGTGCGTGTGTGTGGAGAGGCATGCAGCAAACATAAGCACGCGTGTCGTCTGGAGCGGTTCGAGGAGAAACGAACGCCAAATAACATTTAATGGAGTGTGAGATAAAGATAACTCCTAGAGGATTTCCTAGAGGACAGACGGGGAAAACCGGGAGGAAATCTTTAGCAAGAATGCAGACAGGAGAGATCAAAAGCCATCAGGGAGAAAGTTATGCATTTATACTGTAAATCTCATTATACATCTTGAGTTATGTCTGTGACCGTCTGTTGGCTGAAGTGCTAGGTCAGTGGAATGGGGTCGGATCGGCTCGAGGGGTCGGATTGGGGGCTTCGGATCGAGGGGTCGGATCGTGGCTTCAGCTGAGCCGATGATCATTTGACCAGAGTGAGCGAGTGAGAGACGAGAGTCTTTGTCATGTTGATCACACATTCGGCGCTGACTTACAGGAGCGCCGGATCTGCCACGGACATGGCAGTGTGTTTCCATGGAAACAACAGACAAGGGAGTCAAGTCCTCTTACACATGCACTTAAAACCGCCATCTTTTGGCTGGTTCTGGTTCTGGTTAACGTGCACTTCCCACTCAGATTCTCCTGAAACTCTGAACAGATTTTCGTCCCCTTCACCTGTTCAGCGTTCTCGTTAGCACCAGTGTGTGTATTAATCAGGACTGAGATGGCGCTCGGCTACACTGAAACCGTTAATCACTACGCCTGTCTTTGACGTGTGTGACCTCTTCGAGAGGACACAGTGAATCACGGTCCAATGCAGGACAACAGACAAACGGAGACGGTTCACTTCATCACCGTGGTTTTGTGCAGCGCTTGTGTTTGATGTATAGCGAGGCGTTTTGAGATCCGCACATGTGGCAGCGTAACGGTTGTTCTATAACGTTTTGGAAACTATGGTTTCCTGCTTTTCGCTTCTTTAACCTCACATTCCCTCACATGTGTTCGTACGGACAGGAGACACTCATAAGGAATTTACCGCTGCACTATTCTTAGAGACGGCAGTAAAAATACATTATCCACGGGGGGGAAAGAGATCAGGCGTCTGGACAGCTGGCTTGAGTGAACACTTGCATTTCGAAAGACGAGCAGATGTGAAGCCGCGGCAGAGCCCCAAATTATAACGCTTTATTTATTATCTGACTATAGGACGCACGTCTTTGCAGGTTTTTTTTTTTTGGATACGAGTATTTCTTTCAGTGTGGATGTGTACAGGTGTATGTTGGAGCACTGATCCTCTCTCGAAGCCCTGATTGAAGTGGGCGCATTAGAGAGAGAGATTGTGTGTGTGAAGCCTCCTGTTGGAAAACACTGAGCTATTCTCCTCCCGTTATTATTCCTGCTCTGGTGAGAGCGTGAGAGCGTGCTGGGTACGGCCGGCTTTTTCCATCCCCTCCCTTCTTCATTCTGTCCTTCTTTTCTCTGTGCGCTACAACAGAATGGTCTTTGTGCCATCCAACCTTATGCAAGGTCTCATAACCCGGTGCCAGGCTGCTCCCGTCTCGGTGCCCACGCGGCCCGCAAGATGGCTGAGCAGGAATGAATTGCTTTTTTTTTCCTCTTCTATCTAGGGATTAACATCCTCCGCTTTAAACATCTGAACGATTGAAGGCTCCAAAGCTCTCTCCAAATTCAAACTGGTTTTTTTTTTTTTTTTCCCCCTCTGGCTTTTCTCAGTTGGGATGAACTTCCCAAAAGTAATATAGTTTCAGGGTTTTGTTAACTTTTGGGAGGCGTGTTTAAAGTGATGCCATATCCGGCATTTGACAATTTTGTTAAATGCCGTGTGCTTCCATGCCTTTGTGAAACCAGACCGCGAGCTGTGGGCCTGGAAGGCAGAGCGTCCACGGTCAGTGACTGCAGACATCCGTGCGTTTATACGAGGTACACAAATGTACGATCGCTGTAACACTGTGACTCCGAGGACGGGGCCCGGTGGATGTCTGCTCATGTCTGCTCCGTCTCTGTGCTCGAATGATAGGGTTTCATGCTTTGAAACTCACTCAACAAGACCGCGTCAGTCATGGAGGTCTGTCCGCTGCATGTTAAGAGGTTTCGGGTTTTATGATGTGGCTTTGATTTGAATGTATGTCCTGATCATGCTCTCTCCCTCTCTCTCTCTCTCTCTCTCTCTCTCTCTCTCTCTCTCTTTCAGACCATGCAGTCTAGATAGCAGCCTCGGCTTGTTCGGCCCATCCAACACAGAGAGGATGCCTCCCCGGAAGCGCACGCGGCCCGGCCTGGGCCTTCTGTGCTGCTTCCGCCGCAGCGAGCCCCCCGAGATTAACCTGAAGGACAGCGTTCCCCTGCAGTTGCTGGAGTTCAGCGCCCCCATGCCCCCGGAGGAGGAGCTCAACGCTCGCTTTTCTGAACTGGTGGTAAGTGATCGGTCTTTTTCGCGCCGCTACGAAACGCAAAGCTAATCAGAACTCGCGCTCTCGCCTTCTCTCCACTCAGATGTGTGCGTGCGTGCGTGCGTGCGTGCGTGCGTGCGTGCGTGTGTGTATCCATATATCAAGTCAATGTTGCAGTAGAAATTCCTGGTTTCAATCAGAGACCTGCACTTGCTGGTTTATTCACACGCTAATCGCGGTCAGTTGTTGTTGCACATGTGATGGTTCAGGAATCGTGTTTTTGAGCAACAAATGGGAAACAGCTACAGGATGAATATTACCGATTTCACAGGAACTCTGCGCAAACTCGTTTCAGTGGTCGGACTTGGTCCCGAGGTGGAGAGCCGGGTCGCAACCATCCCGGTTAACGCGTCTGTTAATCACGGCACACGGGCTTGACGCTCGACTGATCTGTAATCACACAGCCGATCGGGTCTGCAAGTGCACAAGAACATCTGCTCGTGCTGCCTTACGAGTTTTTTTTTTTTTTTTTTCCCCCCACTCCCTTGGGGAAACAGCATGCCCTCGCACATTTAGGTTGCATTACGAGAGTGCCGCGCTGTTTAGACAGGAGCTGAACATGCTGAGAGCGTAGCAAGTGCACGTTGCTAAGAATCAACTCGAGTGTGCCGGCCGGACATATGGGAGTGTTTAGACCGCCGCGCACGGCAGGCTCATTCTTCACGAAATGAAACGACTCGGAGTTTAGTTATGGTAAATATCTGGATTTGACCGAAGGCAGACGGGTGAACGCGCGGGAATGAGGAAGGAAAGCTGTTTTCGTTGTGGCAGCACAAAGCCGCGTTTAACTTCTGTATTAGAGCTCGGTCACGGCACTGTACTCGTGATGCTGTACCTGTAGTTTCGTACACAGCATGAAGGATGAGCGAATACAAAGCGATGTCTCACGAGAAGAAAAAAAATATATCAGTTTTATTTCTGTTATAATAAATATTTCTATACAGGAAGGTGGCATGGCGCTGTCGCTTTAAAAAAAAAAAAAAAAGGTAACATCTACTGTATTTGAAGGGCACGTCCTCAAATACATGTGAGCTCAAGGGGCCATCAGAGTTATTATTATTATTATTATTATTATTATTATTGTTGGCTTATTGATTATTTATGATTATTCCGAATGATGTAACCGCCATCTATAGGAAAGAGGCCTAGAAAGTCAAATCGGTTCGGCTATCTGTGTGTAAAGATCCTGATCGATCTCTCGTCTGTAGATCTGAGCGATACCTGCTGGTCATGTGCTTTTCTCCCGGGTTAATTCTGTGCCCTGTCCACGCTGTATGAACTTGCTGTAAGGAAGTACCGATCGTCTCACAATCCCAGATCGGCATTGCTGACATGTAACAGAGGGCGACAAAGACGTCGGGGTGGGAAATCTACATGGCTAACGTGGGGGGAAACCTGGGTAGAAAGCATTTCTTAAGTAGAACTACAGCGTGAAAGCAAGTTCCCGATACTCGCCTTTATTGGATTACACATTTTGTAGGGTTGCGGCCTAGAATGTGAACTTTAACTGGGGGTTTAGTATGGTTTACAAAAATCTTGTGGGGAATTGGGTTGAGAATTGTTCAGGACTTGGTGCAGAGAAGAACGAAAAAAGGTCATGTGACCTGACGAGTCCAGACCGAGTCTATTCCAGAGTGATGGGCGTGGTCAGGGTGAGAAGGGAAGCGCTGTAATGAAGCGCTTCTCCCATCATGCATAGCGTCCACTGTACAAGCCTCTGGAGACAGAGTTATGATCTGGGGTCGCTTCAGTCGCTCAGGTCGAGACTGAGTTTTGACGGCACGGCGGGATGGTGGTCAGCGCTGTCGCCTTGCACCTCCAGTCCGTATGGAGTTTGCATGTTCTCCCCGTGCTTGTTGGGTTTCCTCTGCGTATCTGGTTTCCTCCCACAGTCCAAAGACGCGTGTTGATTTGCCACCCTGTCCATGGTGTGCCCCGCCTCGTGCCCTACTCCTTCTCCTGGGATATGTTCCAGGCCCCCTGCGCACAGGATAAAGCGGTATAGGACTTGAATGAATGAATGAATGAATGAATGAATGAATGAATGAATATATTTCTGCCCAGGTCCCTATTGCTATGAAGCGCCTTAATTAGTTTCGGTGCAGTCATTTGCCATGAGAAGTTAATCAAGTAGTTATATAGGGCGAATGTGTACAATTAAAGTGTCACATGATCTCTAAATGTATAAATACACCCGTTTCTTGATCGCCCCGTGTTGGTAAAGAACACAATCATAAACATCGAAGATTTGTACAGTATCGTACAATCGACAACGGTCATGGGTTCATTTATTGAAATGAAAAAATTAAATATGACAAAATAATTAATTTTTAAATACTAGAACGATCGTGTCTCTAGAGGAGACTGTCCAACAGACGTCTCTCACAACATGTCAAATCCCAAATGACAGTTTCTTGCTCTTGGAGTGCAAGATATGGAAATTCTCAAGGGGGTGAATACTTGTGCAAAGCCCTGTATCTCAGAAGTAGGGTAGACCTTCACCACCCGTGACATTCTTTCCTTTTGGCTAGAGCGTTAAGTTTACCAGGCCCTTATTTCAGCTTCAAACCAAAAATCCAAACCCAGTCAGACTAACCTTAATGAGGGCACGTCGCCGGGTCCCGTCCCTTTACAGCAGACACCACATCACACACTCGAGTGGCTCCAATCGCTCACAAAAAAATAAATCAAAAGGCTTTAGAGCAGTGCGCAGTGCACACGCCGGGCTGTGATGCATCATGGGAACTCTGTGATGCCCACATTCATTAGATTTGGGTTTTGCACAGATTTCTTTTAATAACCAGAGAGTATATCACACGTGTGAGTAGTGAAGAAGATGAATGTTGTTTATCTGGGGAATAGATTTGAAAGCAGGAATATTTTTCTTAGCAGACTGGATCGCATAAATTCGGACGGTTTTTGAAGTGGCTTTCTTGTAAACTGTTCCCATGTGAGCCTCGGATGTCGTTCGTAACGTAACGCGCAGCTTCTTTTCCTGTAGCGATGCTGATCCGCTGGTCCGAGGATACGACCGGGACTATCCGACCCCAAACACACACACACACACACACCCCCACCCCAAACTTGATCAGCACACGAGAGCATAGAACAAACAATATATAAATATCTAAATATATACCCAACAGCGTACAAGAGTGTTTTTTTACGGTAAATGCCCGCTGTGGATTTCGGGTTATTTAAGTTCACACAACCGGGAGTTTTTGGTTAAAGTCTGTGACAGTAAAACGTGAACGTCAAAGAGCTCAGCGGGACTAGATGAGAGGCGAGTGGACATGTGGCAGCCATGTGTTTTGTAGCTCATATTAACCACCCCAAAAAAACAAAAAAAAAAAATCCAAGCCTGGCACCGTCTCTGGAGAAATCTTATCTGAGGGAGAAAAGAAAAGAAAAAAAAAAACGAGAGGAAAACAACTTGGAATCTTGGACGCCCCTCGAAATTGCGCAGATGGAGAGAAATCCTAAATCGCTCAGATTAATGCTAAATGGTGTTTAGTGCATCATACGAGAACGAGAGAGCGGCAGGCGTTGTGTGGGAACGTACAGGAAGTGGACATCAGCAGCACCACTAAGCGAACATCTGGGCCACAGAGGACATGTGACTGTTTATTCCTTTCTATATCCGTCTTTCGTGTCTCGTAGCGTCTGTCAGGATGTCGGCTGGTTTCAATCCAGGCACATAAGGCAAAGTTCTCTGTCGCAGGTTGGACTGGATTTACCCTGCAGTATTCTCCTCGCTCTGGGTTTTTCTAACACGTATAGCGTGTTACTGTACACATTTAATTACAATATACAGTTTATCATCATCTATGATCATCTATTAAAGCAATAAGTGATGAACTACCCATGTCTGAGAGTTCATCATGAACTAGAGCATCACATTTCATTTAATCACTTTATTCATCCCCATGGGCTCATTTTAAGATATATTCCTAATTGAATTGAGTCATTATAGATCATTAGAAGGTCTTGATATGCTGGGTGATTTAATAAACAATCTTGAGTTCAATCCTAAACCGGACCCTAACTCTGACCTGAACCCAGACTGATCAGGGCTTTTAGATCGTTTCTCACTCTCATTTGGCAGACGCCCTTATCCAACCTCATCTCATTGTACATCAGAGCAGAGCAGTTGAGAGTTAAGTCTTGCTCAAGGGCCCGATAGTAGCAACTTGGTGATGGTGGTTGGGTTTGAACTTGCAGCCTTCTGGTGAGTAGACCTACGCCTTTACCACTGAGCTACCCCTGCCCACTCTCGCTCATTCTTGATGACTCTTATCCTGTTCAGGGTGGCGTGAGGGCTGGAGCCTATCCCATGGGAATCGGGGGACAGGGCGGGGTGCCAGTCCATCACAGGACACACTCGGACACTACAAGAAATGCCAATTAGCCTACAGCGCATGCCTTTGGAATGCGCGAGGAAACCGGAGCATCCGGAGGAAACCCACCGCACACACGGGGAACTCGCACATTCCACATCACCGTGCTGCCTGGATCGTTACCCTGCCGGAAAGATTTAGGAAGTGTGAGTCAAGGCTGCTTATTAGGACGCAGACAGACTCGGTGTCCACTCAGTGGGTGGAGGGAGCAGCGTGGATGCCAGTAGGATCAAACTCGCCCTCTTCCTTTAAGCTAAAAGCTCTGGGTGGGGAAAGTGTTTCCTGAAGGTCTTTGCCTCGGTCACGTCCATGTCCTGAGTAAACCCCAGCTTTGCCCACATACCGTGATTCAGCAACTGCAGCTGGAGCAGCAGAAAAGGGCGGCCGAGGAAGCGAGGGCCGGGGAACCCGAGCCAAACCTGACTCGCTGACCCGTAATGGGCCGAGCTGCGTCCGTTAAGCAGTGGGTTTGGACGAGGTACCGTGTCAGTTTAGTTCTAGTCCTCGTTATTGATGACGCTCACTGACCGCAGTAGAAGTACGAGTGCTGTGTCTTTTATACATTCAGGGCTCGTATAGACCTCTGTCCTGCCTCATCCTTGGCTAGCTGAGTCTACAGCTTCCTGTTGGTTCCCTCGGGGCCTTAGATGACTTCCTTCCTTCTTGATAGTCGGTGAATAGTTTGTGAATCATCTTTCCTGTCCCTCCTTCATACAAAAAATACACACAAAGGCGAGTCTTTGTTTATTTCCTGTCTTCAAACCACAGAAATGCCAGGGTGCAAAATGCCAGGGCGCAATCCGCAACTTGTGTTTTCTTAGCGACTCGAAGTGTACGAACGCATTTTGAGTGTCTGAAACCCAGGTGTTTTATATAATCAAATCAAACGTAAATGTGGTTTTCACCAAAATCTGGAAATATTTACGTGTGGTGTGTGTGTGAATAGTGTATGTATATTTTCATTCGTTGTGATCAGGTGAATCAATATTAGTGTAGCTTAATGTGAATTCCACAGAATTTGGAGCGAGCTGGAGGGATCGTGTTATCCAGTCGGTGTTGTGGGGTATAGGATCTGATTTCTAGATTGAGAAGCACATGAGCTCTAATTTCGGGGGTTTGTTATTCATGCATACATAAGAGGGATACCAATACAATCTTCAGATTATACAGAGAGTTTTTTTTATTATTATTATTATTTTTTTATTGAAATATTTGAACCATTTGAATAGGAGGTGAACATTTAAGACGGCTTTCAAAAAAAATAAAAAATACTAGAGGTGTGGATACGGAGTGGGTTTTATTTACCCAGGGGTCAGGGGTAGCTCAGTGGTTAAGGCATTGGACTATGATCCGGAAGGTCCCAAGTTAAAACCCCACCACCATCGAGTTGCCCCTGTTGGTCCCTTGAGCGAGGCCATTAACCCTCAAATGCCCAGATGTATAATGACATAAACGTCGCTCTGGATGAGGGTGTCTGCAAAGTGACGGACTTGACTGCAGTCACTCAATAGTTGGGGACTGGAATTTCCTACAAGTCTACCTGAGCCTCCAGTAACTCCCTGGACTCCATATTAACATCAATTAACATCAACTGAACTGCCTGTCACCTAACACACAGTATGAATGCAGATCAATTCCTGCTTTCTGTTTCACCCAGATGAGGACGGGTTCCCTGTTGAGTCTGGTTCCTCTCCAGGTTTCTTCCTACTGCCATCTCAGGGAGTTTTTCCTTGCCACTGTCGCCCTCGGCTCGCTCATCAGGGACGATCTGACCATTTTAATTCATACACATTCACATTCCATACAAATTTATCAAATTTTCTTATGATTGTGTAAAGCTGCTTTGTGACGATGACAATTGTTACAAATAAAATTTAATTGAATTTAATGTAATTCAAAATGCTGAAATGTAAATTTTCACCCAAGCTCTGGTACGGATAGTTAACACCTTGCGGTGGTGTTTAGTGTTATGTCTGATTGGTGCAAGTGTTTGAATGATTTATATACAGTATGTACAATTAAACCTTGGGTTGTGAGAATAATTCGTTCCAGAAGTGTGCTTGTTCATCCAGAGCACTCGTACATCAAAGCGAATTCCCCCATAAGAAATAATGGAAACTCTGATTGATTCGTTCCACAACCCAAGAATAGTCACACAAAATGATTAATGCAAAATATTAGGTACAAGTAAAGCAAATTAACCTGCTCAGTTGTGATCACGTGATGCTCGGCGTATTTTAAGGGCTCGCTCGTTTATCGAGTTAAAATGTTTTACATTTTTTGCTCGTCTTGCAAAACGCTCGCAGACCAAGTTACTCACAATCCAAGGTTTTACTGTATCTGATAATATAATGGGTGTGTAATGCACAAATATAAGCAGGTCAGAAATAAATATATGGAATAAATATAAAACAAGTAGCCTTTGAGACTTCAATCTCTCTGATTTCGGGATGTTGGTGGATGTTATTCTTTTGGCATTTATACTGTGCTGTAATTCCATTTAATCTAAGCTTCAGGAAGCACATAATTTTTTTTTTTCTTCTCCTTCTGTATAATATCCTGTCTTCATACTCTTGAGTGTTTCATTAGTGTCTCAGTCTCGCTTGTCTCTTTCACCCGCAGGATGAACTGGATCTCACCGACAAGAACCGAGAGGCCATGTTTGCCCTGCCTGCTGAGAAGAAATGGCAGATCTACTGCAGCAAGAAGAAGGTCAGTGTTTTCATCATTTCCAAACTGCTTCTCAGGTTCCTGTAAGAACACTTTACTGTTATGGAGTATTAGATAAAGCAGGATGATACCTGACTTTCAGACAAAGAACTGTAGAACTTTTTCTGCTTTGAAATGCAAATGTGTAACCGCTGCTCCGTTGAAACCGCAAGCTAAGATGTTCACCATACTCATCACACGTATCTCCTCCCTTCCTCTGCCGAACAAGGCCCACGCTTCAGTTCGTTTAGTTTGCACGCATACAGCGCGCAGTCTCGGGATATTTCGCTCTCTCTCTCGCTCTCTCTCTCTCTCTCTCTCGCTCTCTTTGATTACAGTAAGAGTGCTGTGGTGGCCAGTGAAAGCCTTACCGGATCTCACATTAAACAAATGCACATGGCTGTTCTCTGGCTCGTGTATTGGTAATTGCTATTCCTTTGGCGGAGTGAGCCGAAACCAGTGAACTTTCTGCAGTTCTGGTTTGGCAACCTGCTGATTTTAGACCTTGACAGGCGTTTTATCGTCATAAACCTACAGCACACGGAGTCTGATCTAAAACGCCGGCCTTCCCGAAGCCCGTTACAGCCTCTGGTCATGATGGCTGGGTTGGTATTGCAGGCAGGGTGGGGTGTTGTGCAGTTTTTCTTTTTTTTAAGTGTGTGGTTTGGCGCAGAAAAGGGGTTCCTGCCATGCCTGCTGGAACCAAGTCATCTGCAGCCAATGTTCGCTCTTTCTGACAGTTTTCAGAAAGCAGAAAAGCCTGACAGGTCTCTCGTCAGTGCAGAATGTTCGAAAGGAGGAGGAGGGGAAAAAAAGAACCAGAACCAGGCGAGGCTTTGCTCGTGGGGGGGGGGGGGGGGGGGACTTGAGAAGGACTTCCGTGAGTCTGGCGCATGTCAGATTAAAATGCAGCACAATGTATACAAGGCATTGGACTCTGTAACTTACTGGAAAATTCAATCCCCTTGTTCTGTGCTACAAAGTAAAGCCGTTGCCTAGATGGGTAGCGTAGAATTTTCCCGTATTATTCCGTTTCAGAGACGCGCTCATGCTTTGGAATATTCCAGACGCCAGACTGTTGTGTTTGGCCTGCTGTACGTCAAGTTGTGCTGATGCAATTTGCTTAAAATATTGGCAGCTGTGCTAAAAACTTCAGTGCAGAAATAGTTTTGCCATTGTTCAGTGCCTGCACTGTGTGTCTGGAGGTTGTGAGTTTAAATCCCTAACCTACAAAGCCGACGGTGTTGAGTTACGCAGCCTTTAACCGTACGTCGTCTTGCTTCACTTTGGATAGAAAGCGTTTGGCAGATATGGAAATGTAAATGAGACTGGAAGGTTATGAGTTTAAATCCCAGGACAGCGAGGGCAACCTACAGTAACTACTTGAGGGGACGTACATTGCTCTGTGGGGAATAAAACACGTCTGTGCATGCTGTTGTATAGAAATAATCAGCAAACGAGTGGGGTGATGCAAAGCTAAAGTTACACTCGCCACCCCGATGCTCATTATTTGAAAAGCAAAACAGTAAAAGCATGTTTCCAAAGTGTGGAAGTTCTATCGTGGTAACTGGACGTCTTTCCGTTGGTTCGAAACGTTTCTTATACAATATAAAATAGAATCTTATAGTTGCACAGTATTTGGTACAAATTTAGGGCTAGTTCCCAGTTAGCTAAACAGCTAGTTCCGGTTAGCCGTACGCAACCGTGCTGTGAGCATGCACGCGCATTTCTTTTTTTTTTTTTTTTTTTTTGGATTTTTGATTTTCTCCCTAATTTAGTCGTGTCCAATTCCTCCCCGTCACTAGGGGGCGCTCCCACATTAAGGCTACTACTACCACTCAGCCG
>QNUK01000285.1:490180-505180 GCA_013621035.1 Clarias magur | reverse complement strand
TGTTCCTCGCTCCACTCTGGGTGCTTTAATGGAACAAATATTGACATAGAGAGAGAGAGAACGGTTGACTCCCGTGTTAACCTTAAACCAAACGGGCGCGTCTCGCTCGTCTCTCCCGCTTTGTAGCCAAGAGCAAACGCGCCACCTTCTAATGAGCGCTTCTGTATCGGGCGCCGTGCCGCCAGGAGCGATGTTCTCTACACGCCCGGCGATGGGTACAAAACAATTATCTTTAAGCTGATAATCTGGTGCCAATCAGTCGGTCTGCCAACGTGTGCAAACATAGTCTGGATTAAAAGTAAACAAATTACAGAATGAACTACCGTACCGTCCTAGCTTGAAATTAGCTTCGAGGGCTGGCAGCCTTTTGCTCCGGAGAACTTTTTGGATTCGACGGAGTGCCGTTTCCCACAGAAATCTCTGAAACGCCTCCGAGTGGCGCAGTGGTTAAAGTGCTCGCCCTATCATCCGGAGATCGCTAGTTCGAATCCCGGGTGGTGCTGTAACCTCTCGCAGCCGGAGGTCTAGAGAGAGCTGATTGGCCGAGCTCTCTCAGAGGGGAGGGATGAGAGGTACATAGTGCTCCGACATTAATCACGGCTCTACAGCCGGTCAGGGGCGTCTGTGAGCTCGCGCGGCGGAGGGAGCGGATAGCGCCGTCCTCCGAGTGTGTGACTCCGCCCCCAACGGTGCGCGAGCGAGCAGTTCGAAAAGATGCGGTCGGCTGGCGTCACGTGGTTCGGTGGAAACACGTGATAGTCTTCGGCCCTCCCGGCTGAGTGGTAGTAGTAGCCTTAATGTGGGAGCGCCCCCTAGTGACGGGGAGGAATTGGACACGACTAAATTAGGGGAGAAAATCGGGGAAAAATCCAAAAAAAAAATAAATAAATAAAAAGAAATCTCTGAAACACACACGCGGTCGCAGCCGGCGGAACGGGCCAGTACAAAAGTGTTCTAACACACATACAGAACAGTACCAGTCAGAAGTCTGGACACGAGTTTGGATTTATTTCTTTACCTTCTAGGACAAGACTGGAGATTTCCAAACTATGAAATGACGCACCTGGCATGAGGTCAGCAGTAACAGTCAGTCGTTATGGTAAGACATGAAGGTCGGCTGTTCTGGAACGGTTCCTACAAGAACAGGATTGTGTCGAGTGCGTTTGTAAACCCCATCGAGCTCCATGATGATTTTCTGGGACGGTCTTCATGAGAGACCAAAACTTAGCTCGAGTTCATTTCGAGTCACCAGCCTCAGAAATCACCAATTAACCTCAAGCAGCACCTCAGATCAGAGCCGTTATGAAGCTTTACAGAGCAGAAGGAGCAGATGTACATCTCAATATCAGCTGTTCAGAGGAGATGATTGTGATCCGCACAACAACTTGGCACAGGTTTTTTTATGCCGGATGCTCTTCCTGACGCAACTCTCCCATTAAAAAAAAAATTATTTTTATTCGTGCTTGGTACCGGCACTGCATCCAGTGGCTGAGGTTTGGGCTTCGGGTCAGAGCTGAAACCGGGCCTTCCACATGGCAGGAAAGAATCCCACCATGTGAGCTACCAATGCCCCATGTGTGACCATCAGTACGGCCATTTTATTCTGTTTTACGGCAGCTGGCATCGCTGCATTCGCTGCCTCTCGGTACACCGCTCTCACGGTGGCAGAATAAACCGGTAATGCGAGATTAAATTGTTTGCTATTAGTTAATCGATCGCTGATGGCGTCACTGACACGAAAAACGTTTTTAAAAATGAACAGTTTCGGTGTGTGAGGAAATACCGCACTGAGTCGATCCCGAGTCATACAGTGTTTTTCGTTCCCCCCCCCCCCCCCCCCCATGCTCCATTTCATTCTCCATTATGCGTAACCTTATCAGGTGCGAGAGCAGTTTTAAGATGAAATGTCCTGTAGGTCCATCAGTGTCCACGTCTCTTCATCAATCACGAACGCTCCACACTGTTTTAGTTGTATTTTTATTTATTTATTTATTTATTTAGCTGCAACGCTTATTGTGATGGACTGCGGTTGAAACAGAAGCCGGTCCTCATTTCACATGGTCTCGGGTATCGCACGCATCTACAGCAGGAAGTAAGTGTTGTTCTGGTGAAAGAGAAATCGTACACAGATGACCGTGTACTAAAGGAAACGGACAGGAGAACCTGGATCAGGTTCGGTGATGAACTGCAGTCATTTATTCAGCCCGCAGCTCGACTGATGCCCGGCACGAGAGGTGATGGCCACGTGGCCCGTCTGCGGTTCGTGAGACGGGGCACACGGTGATCAGATCAGTGCGCGTGGGCCTGAGGGAGACGAGCAGTGAAGGTGAAAACCCAGCTAGAGGAGCAGATCTAAGCGGAGGAGCAAAACATGGAGATGGAAATTTAGTCCTGTTTACAATAGTCACATTTTCATGGAACTTCAGGAGCTTCTTCAGGAACCTCATAACTAGCGTTCATGGTTAAAGTGGAAGAACATCAGCTGTAGTCGTGTAACTAGAGGACTAAAGTTTAATGTCGAGTCTCAATTTGGTTAATTAACATTACAACCACTTGTAAGGTTTGGGTTCCCCTCGTGCCCCTGTGGTGACCAAGACGTTGGAGGCAGATCCTTTGGGTGGCGTGTTTGGCGGCGTGGGGTCTCCGCGGATCTGGTGCGTCCCATGGCCGCACTCTGACTTGTCCTACTGTATGTTCGTTCAACTGCCTCAACCTCACAGTACATCTAAGGCTCTTTTCTGTTGTTATGATCTTTTGGTGGCCGTTATTTTATTTATTTATTTATTTTTTTGTAAAAGTATGAGGATTTGCTTTTTCCGATGCAGTACGTCTTTGGGGGGGGAAAAAGCATAGAAAACTTTCCAAGAAATCTGGATATCACACTTTCTTCAAGAAAGATATTATTTCAATGTCGTTTGGAATGAATTTAGTTTGAATTTCTGGCCTCATAGGTTCACATCATCACATCATACGCAAGGCTCAAATTGGAAGCAACAGCATCCTTGGTTTTATAATGATAGTTTAATGGAAACTCTATTTAGTTATACAGTGTGATTTAAATGGTGCTGACGAGCGACTCAAGGTCGGACACAAGCAACGTTAACGTCTTAAACTCGCTTTAGTCACCGTTTTTAACAACCGTCCAAGTACGCTTTCAATCCTTGCTACTGATTCCTGTAATTGATTGATTGATTGATTCTCCCAGGGTGATTTTCTGCAGATTTCCCCTAAATTCCCCTATCTTGAGTTACCTGCTCGCGTCCTATCGTACTTGACTAGCGTCCGAAAAAATTGTCGCTAGAGACCCGAACATCCTTCATGCAGCAGGTTCATATCAATTGATTAGATCTGTCTTGAATTTGATAGACGATGTATTAAGATTAAAAGAGAAAGAAACAAGAGAGGGAGAAATTTCATTAGGAGATCCCTAGTGATGCAACAGAACTTATTAGTCCTACTATATTTAAATCCCATCAGTGTTGTGCTCTCTGAGTGGGCGGAGTGGTCACCTGTCAATCACTGTGCCAAAAGTCAATCGTAGGTGTTTGTGAGCTCATGCATGTGAATGAGGCGGGCTAGAAGGTTCCTCTGTGTAAAAGTACCTGCACCAATCATCAGCCTGCACCAGCCAGCTTTCCACATTTATACAAGTCCTAAAACCTCGTAAGATGACGCAAGTGCTCAGTGTTGCCACTAGGGGTGCTATAGCATGAAACAACACGAGGAAGCTAACTAACCCTTCTTTTTGGGTTAACGTCTCAAATTTTGGAAACGGTCTGAGCTTGAATGACAGTATGAACTCCTGCATCTCTACTGGAATTCACTTAATTCAAATGCACGTATTGGGGTCTACGTGATGGAATTGAGTTGCATTAACAAAATTTGCTTTTGTACGTCCCACATGATCTGATTTATGTATTTTTAAACCCGTTCATAAAACTGAACTATGTGCTTTTACTCGAGCGGATGATCAAAGTTGGGTTACTTTGATATAGATATGACCAATAGTTATAGTGTATAAAGTAATCATCTTGCATTACCATTTCATACCGCATGAATCTTGTTAAATTCTGTTTAGTGTTTATCTGTTTAGTAATAATAATTTTACTATCCGCATATTTCCTTTTTCTTATTGTACGTCAAAAAAATAAACGTTTCTCTTCATATAACGGCTGATTGTATAGCGTCATGCCTCTCGAGTTCATGTGAGTTCTGAGGCTGCTTCAAGTCTGTACCAGTTTTCTGAACGTATTTGGTTTTGTACTCAGCCTGTTTTGTTTTCCGTGTTCATTCAGGAGCAGGAGGATCCCAACAAACTCGCGACCAGCTGGCCTGACTACTACATAGACCGCATCAACTCCATGGCTGCTGTAAGTTTCTATCCCACAACCACGATGGTTTAGACTTCACTCAGGTTTCTTACTCGTCAATGTTCAGTTTAACTATAAGAATAAAGCGCTTTTAAACGCTCTAAGAATTAGTCAAGCTAATAAATTCGCATACGAATGTAATCTGTTCCGGAGAAGAAATGTTGTATAGTGAAACGCATTGTCCCATAGGAAATAATGTAAATGCAGATAATCCGTTCCAGCCACCCAAGAATATTACCAATATTAAAAGATTTCTAACGCTATAATCATATTTTTACAAAAACAATCAAAACATTTAGAAAAGGCATGTAAATGAAGTAGAATATGAAATAGACAGACATTAAACCTCACGTAACCTTAATTTATGATTCCTCTCGACACCGGCTGCTTTAAAAACCAAGCTGAGAGCGTCTCGCGTTTCTTCTTGCTACCATCCTTGATAATATACTTGGGACTCCTGGTGCTACAGTACGTCTTCACTAAATCTTACACAAAATAAGAATAAAAAAAACACACAAAATAAATGTGTAAACTCACTTCACTGGGCTTTCCACTGACGCAAACCAGTTTCGAACGGTTCTCAGACGTACAATACGCGCAACTTCAAAGGCTTCAAACTTGAAAGGTTCAGTTCTTAATGTGAAAAAAACCCAAAAACAAATAAATTAAATAAATTCATATCCTTACACGATACATAATCCAAGTAAGTGATACTTGGGTGAAACTGGAGTGTTGGGATTTTAATAGTTCTCTTACATACAGTATTTCTTTAAATTAGAGTTGAATACGAGATCAGTTTCGTGACCTCTGCGCTCCCTGTAGAGACGCTCGGATGTGATGCTCAGAAGCAGACGAGACGGATGTGTTATACAAAATGCAATTAGCATAGCCTTGTTAAAGTTAGCACACGTCTGATTTGGCGAGTTCTCGATCCAACATTTGATTCGGACATGCTGTCCGTTCGCCAGGTTTTTATTTTTTATGTACATGTTCAGTGTCCCTGTGGTCCAGTCAGAAGATGTCTACATGAGCATATCTCTTAGTGAACCTCGGGCTAGAGAAATCTTGCTGACGGATGCTGTTTAAAAGGGTGGACCTTACAGTAATTGGCATTATATTTTACAGGATCTTTATTTACTTACTTTACTTACGATTTGATTTGCAGACACGATGCTCCTAGCAACCCACTGTTTAGAGATTTATCCATTTCGCAGATGTTTGTTTTTTCACTAGGACTGTGGAAATAATTTCCTTACAAACAGCACACTTCCTGCTGCGCTTTAAACTCCAGAGCCCATATAGCACCTCATCAGGTCCATTATCATGGTCTCCTTTAATCATTACCACACATGTTGCCCATCTCTGTCCGTGTGTCTTAGCGGTCATAGTGATTAATGACGTTTCTAAGTATAGACCCGTTTCTGAGGCTACCGTATCCGTCCGAACACGGGTAATAAAGTTAACGAGAGGTGATAAAGGTTCGCTTCATTTTTATTCTGTTTGGTACGGTGCAACTTTTAGATGCTTTCAGCCATGGCTCAGGTTTGGTTTAACATGTTTGAGATATTGGTTTATCATGTTAATCGAGTCCAACCAAAAGCCAGAACATTCTATGATGAAACCACGATTAAAAATAGAGCTGTATACAAATGTTTGGGGAACTAAAAAAAAATGTATTTTGATAAATTTAATATCTTTTCATAGGTTCGATTCCCATCTCTGTGTGCATGGAGTTTGCATGTTCTCTCTGTGTTTGGTGGGTTTCCTCCGGGTTCTCCGGTTTCCTCCCACTGTCCAAAGACATGCAGATTAGGCTAACTGGCGTTCCCAAATTGCCCGGTGTGTGTGTGTGTGTGTGCCCAGTGATGGAGTGGCACCCTGTCCAGGGTGTACCCCGCCTTGTGCCCCAAGTCCTCTGGGATAGGCTCTATGCCCCCGTAGACTAAGAGTGAGTGAGAGAACCTTCGACTGCTTTGTAGGTATTAACAAATCTCTGGTTGATTAATCAGAGGCTCAGCATATTTATTACACTGTACACTTTCTTGTTTTTATTTTTTTTTGAGTCCTAATGAATCCATTAAGGGCTAATGCATTAATTAAAATTCAAGTGCAAGTTCGCCAAATATAACTTGACTGTTTACTGTAACATCAGAATAAAAAAAAAAATTTCCCCTTGCTGCAAGGGATCTTTTTACTTTAAAATAAATGAGTAACTTACCAGGGATACCCAAACGTTAGCATACAAAAAAATAAAAAATAAAAAACTTTGCTGCCCCTTTCACATGAAGTGACCCTCAAGTGTCGGTCTTCGGTCCCTTTTCTTTTCACCATGTATTTTCTTTCTGTTGGCCAGGACACGGAGCAAAACCTTTTCAGCTTTAATTCAATTTCACACGACTCTCAGATTTACCTACCAAACTGTAGAACACTGCTTCATGATCTATGAATAGCCACAATCGTGATATGAAGATGTATGTACTGTACATGTACTCTATCTGTGTAATCATGTGTCACCGCTGTCCTGATGCACTGTCCTCACTACATGAATCTACATGAAATCAGCCCTAGCTTTGCTTCATCCTACCATTGTATCCTTTTTTTCTTATGACCTTTACTGAAATCCAAAAGAATCAGATTTAAGGTATTTCTTAGCCGCAAATAATCTGATGCCAAAAATAAAACCGTAGGTTAATATGGATTTGTCCTCGAAAGACAGGGACTTGCTGGAAGGATCCTATGATGTGGTCAGGTCTTTCAATTTTTTCGAAGCAGTCGAGCATTGTCGCCCAGAAACACTCTTTATTACCTGTGCTGTAAATGGCATTTGAAGGCCACACATTGCAAGAATTGTACAAAGTGTATGGAAAGGTTGTGCTATGACCTCATGGCTTGGAGAGGATGTGTGTGGTGTGCTCCTGGGATCGCTCTTGGTAGCTGAATTATTGAATATGCTCATTTTCCCAGTGTCTGCTTGGCCCAGCGACGTTACACGCTGGCTCCCAGCAGCCATGCAGAACGCGCTGTCAAGACTGATGTGGTCACGCTCTAAATGGGAACCCTACGGATCCTTTCCATTCTCATCAGTCTCATAGGTATCGTTTTCATATTGGCACTGCCACATATCACACAGTGCGGCACCTCGGGCCAAAGGCTCGATGCTCTTAAAGTAAGTCTAGGGTGTAACTGGTGCTTTGGTCTTCAGTCACAGGACGCTTGTGTTCCAGAGGTCTTGTTGTTTCGCGCATTTACACGATTTATGGAGCGCAACTGGTGCGTTAGCATCAAGAGTCAAGCTGCAGCTTGTTAATTCTCTCGTTTGTTCATGCATGTGAGCACATTCTGGCTTTTTAATGAAACTGGTTTATGCGATTCCTGCCAACTTTAGCCGTGTGTTTGCATGGATTTCAAGTTTAGTTTATGCGTTCATATTTTTCCCATTTCCGTGAAGCGCGGTCCGATCTTAGATCATCGCACTTTCCCCGACAAGCTGGGTAGATAAAGGGGCCCCGACCTCGGACACGCTTGATCTGGGTCATCAATCAGAAGATTGCTTTGTTCAGAGAGTGCACATTTAGCCTGCAGGACATTAGCCCACAATCCATCCTCTGGACTTCCACATCTTAGTGCCTGCCATTTAGGACGTACATATCCATTTAGGGAGCTGAGCCTGGGGCTTTGCAGCAGTGCCAGTGATCCACGAGCCATCTGGACAGGGACAGTCCAATGGATCCGTCCAATGGATGTTATGGCAGAAACATCTGCGCAGCCCCGCGGCGGGACGAGAGCCTGGATCTGGTTGAACATGACTAAGAGGACCCTGGTGCCATATCAGCAGTTTTTTTTTTTTTTGCCCATAAACATGATCTATGTCTTTATATAAAAGCCTTGCCAGCTTACCATGCATGACTTTCAACACATCCTTTGACCAAGTCAGCCAATATAAGTCTTTACTTTTGGTATCTTGGCAGCTCTTATGTCTTTTTTTTTTTTTTTATGCAGGCATGTTATTCGGCAGCCTTTGTGAAATAGGATTTAGTGCGTAGTTATAACACACATTTGTGCTTGGCGTGACTCCACAGTGGAACGAGTGAAGCGGTACAGAAGCTGAACAGAAGCCTCGGCCAAATCTAATGCGCACAACTGCAGTGGGACGCTACGCGTCGTTGACCTGAAGCTCAGCTGCAAGCGTGCAAGGTCCCATGACTGCCTGGTCATATTCGGGCTTTATACAATCAGAGACGCAACAGAAGTTAAATTACAGTTTTACAAAAACGATGTACCTCTGTTTTGTTCATTTTGAAGGATTCAGTGCTCGACCTTATTCATATTGTATGTTTCCATTACAATGATGGAGTTCCTGAATTCGAAGGTTCTAGGAAATGTTATAAAAACACCCTTTATATTAGAGCATGTAAATGCCCCAGTCCTTACTCTTTCCTTTTGGTAAATGTCTCCAATTTGCATCTTTTAAAATGATGGGCTCTTACTTATTACTGCTCTTATTTATGATGTAATATATATTTTAATAGGGGGGGGAAGGAAAAGGTTTAAGGAGGGAGGATGGAAAAAAACAGGATGAAAATGGTGACGGTGGGCCTTAAGATGAAGACGCAGTGGCCTTTTCCTCTGTACGAAAGTGAAAGTGCGCGTCTGTTTGTTTTTTTGCACGGAGATCAAACGGCTGCCCTCGGTTCTATAGCCTTTGAAGTGCCGGGGGCGTGTTACATCACTCTCGCATGCCACTTCTCTGCATTTCAAGCGCACGTCGCGCGACTCTGCTCCGTAGACCTCCAGGACCTCGAGCTAATCTCCCCGCCTCGTTTTTATAACGCAGAGGAAGCACAAGATCCATTAAAGAGGATTGTTCACCTGCCTTGTGCCCTTTCCCGTGGCCCCGCCCATTCGCACCCCTGCAGAAGGGGAGGCCGTCTACCTAGCGAGCAAGAAATGACGAGAGATTCAGGCGCACAGCCGTCACTGGCGCACGCTGTGACGATATCTATACGAGACTGGTCACATGTCTAGCAGTAACTGAACATTTAAAACGGACTTTCTGACCTTTTTGTGCTCATGATGTAAATGTGACCTTTAAAATAAAGTAAATGATTGATTGATTTCTAATTGGAAGTGTACAGTAGGTCTACATCGAACCAGCTTTCGTATTTAGCTTGTACTTCACCCAAAAAACAAAAAGGAATTTTATTTTTTTCCCTGGTTTTATGGTCTTAAAGTAAGGATGATTAATAGCAGGATTTGCCGTGTATATATTCCAGATGCAGACCCTTTTTGCGTTTGACGAGGAGGAGATGGAGATGAGGAATAAAGTGGTTGAAGATCTGAAAACGGCACTTCGCACTCAGCCCATGAGGTAAGCACTGTGCGTCTCGTGAAATGAAAACTCCACATATAGACGTTTGGATTGAAATGTTTGTGGCTTTGGTGCTAATTTCTTGGTTATCTTATGGCGTCGGTGGTGTTCGTGTTAGAAGTTGTAAATGTTAGAAGTTGTTGTCTGCATCTCAGTCAAATAGTGACTAAGCCTAGAGTTACAATGACATCCAACGGAAGGAAAAATATCAGGAGCAAATGTTGGACTTGACATTCCAGAACCTGATCGCCGGAGTGATGATCTGTGAGATGCTGTGATCGCTTGGCTGCAGGTTTGACACGAAGCATTGGAAGCTGATCTGTTTGATCAGGGGGTAGAAATGTGGGGAAACGACCCCTCAGTCAGTGCGCAGGTGGCTGATCCACACCTCATTTCTTCATATTTTGCTTCCAAAGAGCCAGACTCTCTGTAGACGCCCGTATGCAGAGCGACTTACATTTCATCTTACAATACTATAATCTGAGCAGTTGAGGCCGTGCTCAAGGGCCCAACAGTGGCAACGTGGTGGTGCTGGGGTTTGAACCTGGGACCTTCTGGACTGTCGGCTGATGCTTTAACCACTGATCGGAATGTTTTTTTTTTTTGTTTGTTAAGCCACACCGTGACACATAAAGTATAAACGCATCTAACTTCAGTCCTGATCCAGTGAGAAACAGGTGCAGATGATGAGAGATGATGATGATCAGGAGGTGATTAGTTCACTGCCGATGCTGAATGCCGAGGGGTCGGAACAGACGAGAGGGGAAACGAGGTCGCTGCATGTTTAGGTGCGCCTGCCACAGTAAATGATCTATATTACAGGTGATTAAATTCATAAACGATTTGTTCCGGTTTCCTTTATTTAATCTACATCATTAAATTAAATCGAAGACAAAACAAACGGAGAGGCGGCCCAAAACTTTTGCACAGTACTGTATGTAACCCGAAAACTCTTCCTAGTTTAAAGATTGAGACAGACTATATACATGGCTGTCAAAACTTTGGTGTTAAAATGAAGAGAAACTGAAGTCACTACAATGTAAACACAATGTGTTGTGTAAATAATCGAACACAGACGAGGCTGATCCTGTGGACACGCCCATCTTTGGCAGATGCTAATGAATATTAATGAGTATGCAGGTGTAGCTGTCAACCTGTCGGAATCCCAAAGTGAAGTTTTTTCTTTGGCAGATTCCGTAAATAGTTTGCGTCTCTCTTTTTATTTTTTTTGTAAATTGGCTCTAGAGAATTATAATGAGGTCTTGGGTCACATGATCACAGAAGGGGAGGGGAGAGGGGTTGGGCCTAATTAGTACAGTAAACGATTTTCAAAATTAAATGTTTTACAGAGAGATGTGCAAGGCCAGGAAAAAAAAAACGGCATCACTCGTCAATTTTATGAATATTCTACTTGCGTATCGTGTATTTTTTTATAATCTTGTAAAAAAGATGTAATTAAATATGGATAATTTAAAGTTAAGGCAAGTCTCCGAGTTTCACTCCTCTTCCAAACATGCCGTGTCAGTGTCTATGTGAATGAGCTTCCTCTGAGCCACGCCCACCAAGGAACAGCAAGGCTGAGCAACGCAACAGGCTGTATGGAGGGGACATCACCCCCCCCCCCCATCCCCCCCCTTGAGGTCACATATGAAACAACAGAGAAAAAAAATCGAATTGGCTTATTTAAGCTCCAGCCAATAGAAGAAAATGTTTGTGTTTGAATCGAAACGTCTTAAAATGAGATTTCTTTTGCACAACAGATCCTTTTTTGAGCCGAGAGAGATTCGAGTCAAAATTGATCCAATCGTTTCACGTAAAAGCCGTCTAAAAAGAAAGCTGTTGGAAAGAAAATACACTGCGTGCTAAAATCGCCAAGAATCCAACAAGGCGCTGCGAAGCCTTTTGCGAAAAATGGAGAATATTTCATCAGCCATCCTGCTTCACCTCGGCTCTTGGAACAGCTTTCGCGTCTCTTTTATCAGATTTTGGGAAGTTCTCTCAAGTCACTGCATATAGTGTGTGTGTGTGTGTGTGTGTGTGTGTGTGTGTGTGTGTGTGTGTGTGTGAGACCATCTGGCCCGTGTCTGGGCTTTTGTGGTCTTTCTGTCGCGCAGTGGAAGGAGGGAACTTTTTTTTTAATTTTAATTTTTTTTCTGTCTGAGCTCCAGTGGCTGGGTTTGGAGCGTTGGATTATTAAAGTGAATAAAAACAAAGGACAAAATAATAATAATGCATCAGAGCGCGGCGCCTGCAGCCGAGGCAGGAAGTGTGCGAGTTCACGAACCGTTTCAAGACGAACTCAGCTGGAACGGTCTGCAGTGTGTGGAGGCGATCTAAACGTTATTGGCTTTTAATGTGTGTATTGTTCGCCGAGTGCATCGTCACCGTAATCCACAGCCCGTCTGGTTTTCTTTATTAATACCAGGATGAAATTGCGCAATAGGAGGGAATCTTTGATTATATTTTTGTGCGCCTGAGAATAAATGCATGGTTTAATACTCAGTTTAGGCAAAAGTATAATATGAATAAATCAGAAAAATATTAATGTGCGTTTTTTTTTTTTGTTTTTTTTTTTTCTTCCCCTGATTTGTGCAAGTAATCATTTATCATTTATTAGAGCCGTCCTTTGACTACCGCAAGCTTTATAAGATTTTAGATTTCTATCAATCCTCCCCAGGACGCTATACACCAGACGCTATAAGCTGCATGTAAGTCTTAAAAAAAAAAAAAAATAACTTTTTAAAAAGTGAAGAAAATCTGTGTAGCTTCTCTAAAGGCCCGGACCTTCTTTCATGAATAATAGATGATCTCGGGCTCATGAATGTATTTCAACTCCGAGCTCGTGTGTGAGTGTTTGCAGCTTGTTTTTTAGCTTTGGCTCGGCGTTGTGAGAATTTCCGACTCAAGCGTTCTAGCAGAACCCGAGTCGCTGTCCTCAGTAAAAACAAAACCGACAGCTAGGAGTCGGGCCTGATGCTCAATTCAAAAGATTTGTTAGTCAGCATAGACAGTCTGCCGCCAATCGCTCATAACACTGGTTTGCATTGATCACACACAAACAAGGCGTCCGTTCTGGTGTTTTGGCTCCGACGCTGCACTAGATCATCCCTGTGTGTGCCATCAACACAAGTGCTTGCAGATGTTCCTTTCCATAACGCTGGCTGTAAATCCGTGTCGTTCTAGAAAAGAGGGGGATCCGCTAGGAGCGTTACGCAGACTCGGACAGGAAGAGGAGGGGGGTGCGAAAGGGGGGGTCTGGGGTTCACGAGGACATAACCGAGAGACGATAATTGATTTGTTTACGTGCTGAGGTTTTCACGCTGTAAACTGCAGCGTCTGAGGTTTTTATGGACGACTTTATGGGGCTTTTCATGATAACGAGTCGGTGTGTAAACTTCAATTAGCAAGACGAGCTGGATGGGGTTAGACAAAGGTAGCGTCCTGTTAGGATACGGTGAGGGCTCCAGCTTTATGTAAGCCAGGTTTGTGCTTGGTGCTTCTGAGAACCTTCAGAAATTAACCAAGGGAAAAATAATAATAATAATAATAATATTACGATCCATGTTCTCCCTCTGTAGTTTGTCTCGTATTGCAAAAACATGCTGGTATGCGGACTGGGCAAAACCAAGACGTACTGTACTGTACGTAAAGCAATGAACAGCGGATTATTCCTAGAAGCACCGACTCCACTGGAAACCGCTTCATCGTTCTCCGTCGCCATCATTTCCTCTGTAAAGGGGTGAATACATTTAATAAGAGGTTCCCAAAGAGGATGCATTTAATCTCCTGCCAATTCATCACGGCGATAATAAGCAGCTCGCTTAAATGTTTGTTCCTCTTTTAAACTCCATCGCAGCACATTTCCCGGCTCGCTTTGAAGACCTTCAGAAGCTTCTGTGTGCTATATGGAGCTATAACGTCTTCGAGATTCCAAGGCTGATCCAAAGCCATAGGTCAAAAAATGTCTACTGCAGTCTAGTCAGTCACTGTTTACTCTGGATGTTGATACCGTTCCCGTGATGCGGCGCTGCTTTAAGGGCTTCCCCGACGGTGTTAATCGGATGAGCGCGGCTCAGAGGGCCGCTTGAGGAGACGCGATCGAGCAGGGATGTAACTGCACTTTGTGCGAATTAGTGCGAGATCTGTTGTGCATATGTCTGTCAGACCTAAATGAGTCCTTCCAGTCCCTGATCCCTGTCTCAGGCTCTAATTACAGCTGTTGGACGACTTCCCCGCCATCCTGGTCCACTCATCATCATGTGTCACATCAGCTGACGCACTGGAGTCAGGGGTTTCTCATAGATCTCCGGGTGCTTTTCCACTCCTCCGCAGTCTGCCGTAGAGGGTCGTCCAGATGACGGGCAGCTCCTGGTTTGGTGTACCACAACACAGGCTCCATGTCGACACTGCACTCCTATCCTCCCTACAATCCGTGTCTCTCTCCGTCTCTCATGTAGACGATGTCCTGAAATAGCCTGTAATGAAACGTGGATCACTCAGCAATGCACAATCATTCCTGATCTGTAGGAGTCTGCTTCATTTATTGTGCTGACTCACAGGGGTTGACTTATCTCAGCTGGGGTCAAGGTCAAATCCCTGCCTCGATACGTCTGGGTGAGTCAGTGCACACGAATATATCTACATAAAGTTTCTGGAGGTCGGGTTGTTCTTGGAAGTTCTTGCTTATGAAGGTCTGACGGGTTACCTGTTTAAATCTTAAATCATTAATTACTAGTTCCTGGCTATTTGAACGTCTGAGACACACGTCTGAGACACACGTCTGAGAGACACGTCTGCCTTGAAAAATCCATGAAAGTGTTTGATCTCTCCTCTTTGAGGGCGAATGATGAAAGACTAGAGCAAGCCGAGGCTCGTACTAAACAATCGTAGGGTCTGAGAGCTTATTTATTAGAGATGGGGCAGAAAAAATATTTTTAAGTAGTTACCCATCACGATTCTTTTGTGAGACACCACGTTGACTCCAGATTCTTTCTTTTTTTTTCGTTTGATATATTATTGCATTCCAGGCGGTAAAACGCTGCAGTTCCTCTATAATCCTACAGGTGGCACTCTAAACTAGTCGCGCACTGGCAGGCAGCACATTTATTTGCGAGGTTTGTTTGGAATTGTAACAAAATCAAATATAATATTGAATCAGGATTTATAAGATTGTGATGCACACAGAATCGCAATTTTAAAGCGAAACGGCACCGAGGTACAGTGATGATATCGTATCAACTTGTTTTCAACCCTAGTGATTCC
>QNUK01000285.1:422500-485000 GCA_013621035.1 Clarias magur | reverse complement strand
GCTGTTCTGAAGTGTGTGTGTGTGTGTGTACAGGAAGTGCAAAACATGCTGAGGCAAATCATGTGTGTGTATCTGATCAGTGATCCAGATATCTGTGTTTTTTACTCCAAACAAGGCGTGGCCTAATGCATTCTTCATATCTGAGTGTTTACATGAATGCAAAACATAAATCCAGCTTGTGCCACTTCTTTCTTTTTTTTTTGCATATGGTGTGATCCCAGTCCTGATACACACCACTAGTTTCCCCGAAATACTGACATGAACCTGCATGAACATCTTTTTGTTCACGTTCCCCCCCCCCCCCCCCCCCATGTGTAATACTGTATGAATGGGAAGCATCTTATTTATTAACTGCGTTAAAACACACATCATGTGTTCGTTATAAGTAGATTTTGTAATCCTGTTCGGTTCCAGTCTTTACATAGAGGGAGTATTGTTCGTTTAGATCAGGATAAAGTAACAGCAGTGCATGGAAATGCGTTTTAAAACTGTACAAATGAGTCGAATTCATTGGGAAGCGAACGCTGTGAGTGAGGAGACGGATGGAAGTGGGATAATTTGGTGTTTTTGTAAGGATTTACGTGATATTTGGAGAGTCGTTCAGGAAGTCCAGATGGGCCTGGTATGCATTTTAATTTTCCCCATTAAAACAGCGGGAAAGCGAAACCTCCTGTTTTTTTGCCTTATACAGTTTTCCAGAATGTATGAAGTCGGAATTTCGGTCGGGTTGTGTATATGAGGATTATTATAGTTCTTGAAACACTTTTGAAAACTACGAGCTGCATCGTTTAAAAATCTGTTTTTTTTTTTTTTTGTTTTTTTTTTGTATTGGAAACTGAATTCCCAGTTTGATGAAGACGGAGGCTTTTAACTGGCTCACCCGCTCGACCCGGCCTCATTATTCCTGAGCCGAGGCTTAAGCGGAGGCTTCTCTGGCGCGTCTCCGTCTTGGCGTATATCGCGTGGCGTGAGCTCCTTCATCCTGCCGGGGTTTTGAGCGACAGGGGGAGTCTTATGTCCTCAGCGTTGAGCGTAAGGCGTCCGATCCAGAAATGTACGTCTCCTGGCCGAGACAGCAGCAGGATGAATACAGGACGTTCCACACTGGCGTTATTAATAAAGGATCTGAAACGGAGCTTGGATAAGAAGACTGATGTGCTCGGTGAGAATTGAGCGATTATTATTTTTGTTCTATATAATTCCCTTTCTTTCAGCGTAGGCATTGCTCCGTTTCAGACACGTCAGCATGAAAGCTTAGATTTTACCAAATGTTTGCGCGTCCGTCAAATAAGGCAGACCATTTTTTTTTCTTTTCTTTTCTGTCCTTAGCCATTAGGTCACAAGACTATTTATGGGTAACAAACGTTCGTCCAAACCCAAGTGTCACTCGTCCTCCCATGCAGTCCAGATGTTACGCACATCCAATGCAGGAAAGGGCAATGAGGATTATAAACAGCTGGACTGGTGTCTATTGTTAAGATGGCTTCAGGACAGCCTGGTTAGTAAAAGAAATAAATAAATAAAAACTCCAGAGTGCAGATCATACGAGACGTTTCAGAGAGACGAGCGCGTGCTCCGGAGTTGACCTGGAAATGGGATAACGTGCTAACATACAGTGGAACCTTGGATTACGAGCACAATTCGTTCAGGAAGCAGGCTCGTGTTCCAAAACAAACTCGTAAACCAAATCTAATTTTCCCATAAGAACTAATGAAAACTCGAATTATTCGTTCCACAGCCCCAAAAAATAAATACATAAAAATAATTGATACAATATATAAAGGAAAAATTAAACAAATTATTTTTTGTGTGTCTGGGTGTGTTTTTCATCGTGTCTCATGTGTGTACGCACATAATTTGACACCGACAGAGAGGGAGACGTTGATTATACCAGTAAGGGACGAGCACTAAGACCCAGGGGAGCAGGGGAGACGATTACCCACAATTCCACAGGGTAAGAGAGAGAAAAATCATTGGCTCATCATGATCACATGCTGCTCGGTGTCAAAATAAGAGGCGCATGCGTGATGCATGATACTCGGCGCACGTAAACTAATTCTTGCTCGGTTTCCGATTCAAAATGTATTAAAAATTTTTGCTCGGTTTGCGGAACATTTGTAAACCACGTTACTCGCAATCCGAGGTTCCGCTGTACATGTGTCTCTAAGACTTGTAAGTTTCATTACTATGACAGTGTGATGTTGACACGCGATACATCTGATAACCGCGTCAGTATCGGGCTGAAGTCGTTACCCAGAGCTCTGTTACTGGTATTGGATCGGTAATGGAAGTAGTAGCGTTTTACACATTTACGTATTTCTGTAACCTCCTGCGGACTGTGCGCAGCGATTTTCTGCAGTTTTAACTGATAACGTCTGGCTCTGTGTTGTATGTAATAAATATGATGGTGGAGAGATGCCCATCACGGGGGAGATCATTAATAAAGACGGGTCGATGTCGTATCGTGTGTGTGTGTGTGTGTGTGTGTGTGTGTGTGTGTGTGTGTACAGTACAGACGAGTCGTGTGAGAGCTGCGGTGAATCAGCGGGGCTCTCGGTGTGATTGACTTTAATTAGTCTGATTAATGAGCACCGTCATTTCATCTGCTGTGATTAATGAGAATTGTTTCATTCATACGGTCGCGTTTCAGAGTTTGTTTTCAGAACGAACAGTTGTTCAGTAAGTGTGAGATTCTGGGGAAGGCATCTGGTTCACAAGCCTGCCAAGACAACTATGAGTAGAAGAGGGAAGAAAAGAAAAAAAAAGCAAGGGCGGGGTTTTAATCCAGATTTGTTCCTGTTGCTAGTGATGTCAAACCCTTCTGGAGTCCACATGTCTCAAACTTGTCTTGATTGTTCAGGTTTGTGACGCGCTTCATCGAGCTAGACGGCCTCACGTGCCTGCTGAACTTCCTGAAGAGCATGGACTTCGAGACGTCGGAGAGCCGCATCCACACTTCCGTCATCGGCTGCATCAAAGCGCTGATGAACAACTCTCAGGGCCGAGCGCACGTCCTGGCCCACCCGCAGAGCATCAACACCATCTCCCAGAGCCTGCGCCAGGACAACATCAAGACCAAGGTGGCCGTGCTGGAGATCCTGGGCGCTCTGTGCCTGGTGCCCGACGGCCATAAGAAAGTGCTGCAGGCCATGGCGCACTACCAGAAGTACGCCGCCGAGAGGACTCGCTTCCAGGTACTGCGGTGTTCGGTTACAGCCGAAATGGAGAAAGTGCATTTCAGACACAAATTCTGGTGTAGAATTTGTCTAAAAAAAAACTAAGCAATTGTTTATTGTTGGTAATATTATATATTTTCATCATAACTTAAGTTTTAAAGTTTATAGTTTTAAAGCACCATCACTGCTTCCAGAGTCTTCTGCACGAGTTGGACAGGAGCACGGGCCGCTACAGGGACGAGGTCAACCTGAAGACCGCCATCATGTCCTTCATCAACGCCGTACTGAACGCGGGACCTGGGGAGGTGAGTCCATCTGTAGACGTCTGTGCACCGAAACATCGGTAGAACCTCTCGGAGAGCCGAGCCGCCTCGCACGGCCTCCGCGCGACCCCAAGAAGAACCTGTTTTGCTTTTTGTGTCCAGGACAACCTAGAGTTCCGTCTTCACCTGAGGTACGAGTTCTTAATGTTGGGGATCCAGCCAGTGATCGACAAGCTGAGAGGGCACGAGAACGCCACGCTCGACAGGTCAGTGACTTTATTACTGCTTAATGCGAGCCTCGGTTTCCACCAAGGAGGGAAGACATTTATTTAATGAATTTCTTTCCTGTTTCGTCTGTTTCAGACATTTGGACTTTTTCGAGATGGTGCGGAACGAGGATGACAGTGAGCTCGCCAAGCGCTTCGACATGGTACGATAAGCCGGTTCTCCCCAAAAATACTGACGTCCTGCACGTGCACATGATGTTTATTCTGGTTTTCGTCTACGTTTCGCTCTAATTGGGGAAACGGACGGCGGCGGGGGGGGGATTTCTTCTTTGCAGACGCACGTGGACACGAAGAGCGCCGGCCAGATGTTCGAGCTGATTAAGAAGAAGCTGAGCCACACGGACGCCTATCCTCATCTGCTCTCTATCCTCCAGCACTGCCTGCAGATGCCATGTGAGTGCGCATCAACAGAACCAGCCTTGTGTTTCAGCCATCCGTACTAATCGCTCACACAGAACCTGCCTGACTGCATTGTATTTCATATATTCTTATGATTTTTAAAATACAAAAGTCATGTATTTGCATACTGAAACGTGATCGGCCCTTTATGTGTTATGATGCAACAATACGTGCTTGTTGTGATTTGACACAGATTCTGATTATCTGATAAGTTTTATTGTTTATTATTATTATTATTATTATTATTATTATAAAGCCATTTATGATGATCTTTATGAAGAAATTGGCTGTGGTGATGTTCTCACGTGCCTCTACTCCAACCTACTAAATGGAATCCCAAGTGCCTCTGAAGAGGTGGATCCGTTGAAAAGCCCTGGACTGAGCGTCATGAGTCATTCATGAGCTTTTTTCAGCAGAACCGATCAGGCGGTCAGGTGTCATGTCCAGTAATGCAGCGGCCTTGTGTATGCCAGAGGAAGCATGTATTAGTATTCACCCTCCCAGGTCCCTGCCTGGTATACAGGAAGTAGGTCGAAGACAAGAATTAGACTTAGTGTAAAACTGTAAGGTAAAGCATGTGTTGTCTTAATCACTGTGCTGTGCTGTAACTTTCCTCCCCTGCATCTCCGCTCCGTCACTGTCCTAAACTCCAGTACCTTCTGTATCATGCTGCAGATAAGCGCGGAGCGGGCAGCATACAGCAGTGGCAGCTCCTGGACCGAATCCTTCAACAGATCGTCCTGCAGGACGAGAAAGGGGACGACCCGGACGCTTCACCTTTGGACAATTTCAACGTCAGGAACATCATTAGGATGTGAGTGTAACCTTGATGGAAAGTAAGGAGTCATGAGTTACCGTAGGAGTCGCCCTGAAGCTCTGGTTCTCAGATCAAAGCCGAGAACGACGACGGAAACGGCACCGGTGCATCTGGTGGCCGAGTTAATGAGAAAAAATAGAGAGAGGGAGAGATGAGGAACCTGAGATGATGTGATCTAATATGACATTGAATAATATCGACCTGAAATTTACAACTCGAATTGAATTAGCACACACACACACACACACACACACACACACACACACACACACACTTTGAGCTTTACTATCAGCAATGGCGATCCTCCAAAGAAAGAAGAATTGTACGATTCTAATCAGAGATTGATCGAGTGTCCGTATCGTTCAGCAGAATCATCAGTCAGTGTTCAGTAATAAGACCGAGCTGGAGTTCGTGTTGTTCTTACTGAGATTATGCGACTCGTTCACTCTTCCTCATTTTGTTTGTGTTGGCTCAATGCTTTGTGTGTGTGTGTGTGTGTGTGTGTGTTTTTTTTTTTTTTTTTTTTAAATGAAGTGTCTTCCTTTCCTCTCCGTCGTGTCGTCTGTTAAATTATAGTTAGATCTCATTTCCTGCCGTGCTTCCTCTATCCAGACTTTGCTTTGTTATTATTTTCCTCTCTCTCTCTCTCGATCTCGCTCTCGATCGCTCTCCATCTTTCCGTCATCCCTCTTTCACTTGTCTTTGCCCTTTTCATTCAGTCTGTGTTCAGGCCAAATAGCCAGCGTTCACACACTTCCATTCTCCATCATCATTAGCGAAGGCGAGCCAAAGTCGGTGATTAATGTGTTTAGTCTCGGGAGCGAAGGCGAGATTGGAAAGCGCTTTAGAGGAGACGCTCGCCTGTACGCCCGGCGCTCCGCCAGCTCCTACTGAAAGCACTGTGTTTATCTAGTTTTTACACTATAGTGCGCTTCTTTCCAGAGCAAACATTACCAACAGCAAACCTCTCCACTGAAACGAGGAAGTTCTTCTGCTTTCACTAATAGCCACTCGTCCAGATGGGGTTTTTAAAAAAAAAAAAAAAGTTTAAACAGTATAAATAGCAGACGCTCGTCTTGGTTGGTGTCTGGAAGCTGAAAACCTTTTTGTTTTGTCTTGCGTGTTTAAGTTAACTGTAGCTTTGTTTGGTAGTAAAGAGACAAAACGCTCCATTTATCTTCTACTTTGCATACTGTACCTGCATCATTTCCTCGAGTCGACTGTAATTCTCTTATCTCACTTTCTTTGTTTTTTTTTCTTCTCAGCTACGGAAAGCAGCGCTCATCCAGGTGTTTCATTTTTTAGCTTTTCCCCCCCCCAGAAAGCCTGGTAACTGTAATCCTCCTGCGCTGAACTAAACGCTTCTCTCGAGATCTTAACCATTTAACAGCGACGGGACTCACCAGGGACCAGCCGATACGATATAATACAGGATCACGATACCAAAGTGCTGATTCGATTTTTGTACTGCGATTTGGTCAGGATCACGAGTTTATGAACATCCCGATTCAATATAAATGTTGCTCTGGGTTTTAGTTTATTTTTATTTATTTATTTATTTATTTATTTATTACAATTCTTAACAAACGTGCAGCCAAAAACCTTTTATGTCTGTAGCATCCGTACCGTTTTATAATTCAAATCTTTGAATGATCTTAACGGTCATTCAGATGATGAAACTTGGCCGATTTAGAGTTCACATGAAAAGACGTAAACGTAAATAAAGTGTATTATTCTAAAATGCCAAGTTGTTAAGATATTGCAACATGAATTTGACGTGGTTACGGACACTACAGATTTTGTGCTCTCTAAGCTTTTGCCAAAAAGCAATTGAATAAGCAACCATTTTTACAGAAGCTTCCACCAAGTTTAGTATCAATACTTGGGGCACGTGTGAAATCATCTCTCCAAAACGGCTGAAGTTAACAACTTGACATTTTTAGGGAAGCTAAAAATTTCGGTCACTTCCGTGTTGCATAAAATCCCACTTCTGACAATAGCACCTTCTCTTTAGGGCAGTGGTGGCTCAGAGGGCTGAGGCGCTGAGTTACTGATCGGAAGGTCGGCGGTTCGATTCCCAGCTCAGCCAGGTTGCCACTGTTGGGCCCTTGAGCGCGGCCCTTAACCCTAACTGCTCCAGGGGCGCTGAACCATGGCTGACCCTGCGCTCTGACCCCAGTTACACTGGGATATGCCAAGAAGGAATTTCACTGTGCTGTAATGTTTACGTGACAAATAAAGGCTTTACTTTCTTTACTTACTTACTGATGCGTAAACTTCAGGAGCAGCTTCTTTCGCCACGCACACATTTTCTGTATCATATGTATAACACAAACAAATCAAATCAAATCATTACTGATGCTGTGTTTCGGCAGATAGAAAATACTTTGCTGCGATCACGCGGAACACTTCACGGCCTGCCAGGATTTGAACAGTTTAGAGCGCGCCACCTGTAGGCTTATAGAGGAACTGCAACGTTTGACCATCACCAATGCAAACGGATATAAATGAAAACAATCAACGTTTAGAATGGATTTTGCCGTCAGTGTGGCGGTTCATGAGTTACGGCACTAAAGAATCGCGGTACATACCGGATTTGTCTACCTCATCTCTACTGTTTAATGATGCTTACATGGAGAAAAGAAATAATAAAAAATCTCGACATTTAAATGCGTGAGAAACGTCAGCGTTTATATTTTAGTCATTAAATTCTTCATGTTGTTTGTCTTTTAAATTCAGCCTAACTGTGTCTGTTGATCATCTGTTAATGGGCTTCAATGGAAGTAACTCCATTCGTATTAATGCAATTTAATCTATAAAACATCCTTACCTTCTACTGTAACAATAACCTTTACACAATAATAATAATAATAACAACAACGCAACAAGTGCATTAATTTCTGATGGTCGAGGTAAGTAAAGCAAAATAAAACATGGGATGTTTGAGCACAGCAGGCTGATGTTTATGAATGTTTTTCTTTCTTCTCTCCTCTGTCTCGCGGCAGGCTCGTCAATGAGAACGAGGTGAAACAGTGGCGAGACCAGGCCGAGAAATTCAGGAAAGGTAAGCGTGTGCGTACAGACCGGCAGCCCGAGATGTTTCGGGACGCATCACGTTCGTGTTGTTTCTATTCGAACGGTTTTCCTTGTGACGAAAAACAATTCAATGACACACAAACTGATATAAATGTGTACGTGTGTGTTTTGTTCATTTTTTTTAGACCATGCAGAGCTCATGGCCCGACTCGAGAGGAAGGAGCGCGAGTGTGAGATCAAAACGCAAGAGAAAGAAGACATGATGAAGACTCTGAACAAGATGAAAGACAAGCTGCAGAGAGAAGGAATAGAGCTGCGTTCTGCCAGGGAGCAAGTTTTAGACCTGTCTTCTCGGATTAGCGATTTTTCTGTGCGTACGCTTTTTAAAGCTTTAAACTGGATCAGGAGCTCGGTGGTGATTGTGTCGTGTTTGTTAAGGGAAGGATGTGGGTTTAGAGCCCTCGGAACTCAGAGGGCCGCTGTTGCACTTAAGCAAAGATTAAAACTATTATTATTATTATCATATGAGAAGTGTTCGAGTCAAACCCGGACTTGATTAAATTTCTGATGAATTGAGGCGTAATGGCGATTGGCGCAGTGCGGTGATGTGACCCTTAGCCGCACTAACATTTTAAAGAAGGCCGTACGTTCAAGAATGGCAAACATTTTTTTTTTTTTTTTTTTTTTTAGTGGCCAGTGTTCCCGATCATGGCTCACTAGTGAAACCCTGGGATAAGTGCATTAGTGTAGCAGGGGATTGTTTTTACTTTATTCTGTATAATCAAAAGTCCCGGGTTTGACTTGAACGCCCCTCATATTATTACTCATCATATCAGAAGGTTACTATTTTCTCCCAAAAGCTCAAGCTCAAGGTGCCTGACAGACGTGTCTTTGCCGTTTCTCATACAGAATGGAAGCATGCCGTTCCCTCCACCTCCTGCTCCCCCTGGTGGTCCAATGCCGCCGCCTCCTGCTCCTCCTCCTCCTCCCCCTCCAGTGATGTCTGGTTTCCCTCCACCTCCTCCTCCACTTCCCTTCTGCCCGGCCCCTCCTCCACCACCTCCTCCTCCAGGGGGCCCGCCTCCTCCTCCCGGAGCTCCACCCTTCTTCTCCGGGGCTCCGCTCCCACAGGCACCCGCCTCCTTCGGCAGCGGCACGAGTCTGCGCAGCAAAAGCATCCCGCAGCCGTCACACCCGCTCAAGTCTTTCAACTGGGCCAAACTGGGCGAGGTGAGCGCGCCATGGCACCGTAATGACTAAACAAACCAGAGAGCTCGTTTTAAACGTCACGAATCAGCCTTGAATAAACAGCTCATGCTTTGGCGAAAGTCTTCAAATGGCAAACAGTTTTTTTTCTTTCTTTCTCTACAGAACAAGATCACTGGTACCATTTGGCACGACATCGACGACCTGCGGGCTTTCCAAGTCCTTGACCTGAAAGATATCGAGAAGATGTTTTCGGCTTATCAGAGGCAACAAGTACGCAGGATTTGAACATGACGTTTGCGTTACTGTCTAATTTGCATACGGAGTCATAAATGCTAGCGTGAGAAAGCGATCTACAGTCGGAACATGAAAGCCTTCTGCTTGTCGAGTCGTATTTGTGTGGAAGCCTGGGAAAACCCTTCACCTGCCCAAACAACACGTGTCGCTTAATATCAGCAGCCGTGCTGATATTCAGTACAACGGCACGGACCTCGAGTGTGATATCGCTTTTATACAACCGTTCCACAAACACTGTTTATTATCAAGAGATCGGGATTCGTTTGTTTATTTAACGAGTGATTTTGCTTCACCAGCGCACGTCCTTCCGCGCCTGGCGGAACTTAACTAACCGCGCGACTGCTGAAGTTAGCGAGCGACAGTTTAATTAACAGGAGGTGAGAGTGGCGTCAAACTCTTAGCGGTACTCTGTAGCCAAAAGGTGAGGAGAATAAACCACGGAGGTGGTGGACAGTCCTGGGAAACTCTCCAGATTTACTGCACATGTCCATTTATTCCACTTTAGAATATCAGCTCCGTTAACGTCCTGGTTCGGGGGTCGAATCCCAAATGGTGTTAAATGGAAAGCTAGTGCACTATGTAGGGTGTACACTCCCTTACACAGCAAGTAGTGCCCTTGATCAGGGGTTAGAGAGGGATTTGTGATTCAGCCTTGATGTTAGAAGCTAGTTAGCTTTGTAGCTAAGCGTTAGCCGTGAACAGAACGACACGGATGCTTTGGAACGACTTTGAAGCGAGACCCACACTTGGTGTAATTACCCACTGGACAACACCTGGGACATGTAGTGTACACGTCCCAGTGCTGTTACTGTCTGTCATCAGCACTTGTGGAGTAACGCATCTCGTCCAATCAGATTATTCGGTCGGAACGAGCTGTTGTATGGACTCTGATCAGCCGTTGCATTTAGACTACTAAGTGTATAACATTCATGATCTTGTTACTGTGGGACTTGCACTTGTGGTGACGTATCGAGAGATCAGGCAGCAAGTTGAACAGTCACTCCTCACGTGATGTGTTGGAACCCAGGAAATGTGGATCGCGTACGGATCTGCCGGACTCCGACTGTGGACAAATTGTGTTGACTAGATGACCTGACCGTGTCCGAGCATCTTTAAACCGGAAGGTCTGGAGGGACCGGGTCATGGGAGACGAAAAATTGGGGCTGGTCTGACGAATCATGTTTTTTATTTACATGATGTGGGTCGGATCCATGTCCTCGCAACTTACTGTACAGAACTTTAAGGATCTGCTGTAAGTGCCTCCGTGCCGGGACCTGCACAATATTAGGCAAGTGGTATTAATGTTACGGCTGATCGGTGTAAATAATTCTGATGTCCTCTGTTAACCGGGAATCTGTATTTCATTTGCATGAATCTCAGCCGGAGGCGATGCCATCTTACTGTTAAAACTGATGAAGGAGGGCCTCCGAGTGGCGCAGTGGGTAAAGCGCTCGCCCTATCATCCGGAGATCGCTAGTTCGAGTCCCGGGTGGTGCTGTAACCTCTCGCAGCCGGAGGTCTAGAGAGAGCTGATTGGCCGAGCTCTCTCAGAGGGGAGGGATGAGAGGTACATACAACGGTGCGCGAGCGAGCAGTTCGAAAAGATGCGGTCGGCTGGCGTCACGTGGTTCGGAGGAAACACGTGATAGTCTTCGGCCCTCCCGGCTGAGTGGTAGTAGTAGCCTTAATGTGGGAGCGCCCCCTAGTGACGAGGAGGAATTGGACACGACTAAATTAGGGGAGAAAATCGGGGGGAAAATCAAAAAAAAAAAAAAAAACTGATGAAGGAAAGAAAAAACATTCACACATTTCGCTCTAAATGCAGTACGGAACCGACGACAGACATCCGAACGGCCTTCATCTGATTACAAACAGAACTGATGAGGCTTATCTGAGTTTGAATGAAATGGCTCTTCACATGCAGGACTTTAGACGTCTTTAGTCAGACAGGAGGAGAGAGCCATGGCGAGATTAAAATGTCGATTTAAAAAAAAAAAAAAAAAGTTTCCATGTCACTTTAGTGACGATATATTAATGAGTCGTGAAAGCGTTGAGATATCGCTGTATGTTGAGGCAGAAAAAACAAACAAACATTTGGCCTGATTTCTTTTTTTTGTTTTTTTTTTTTGTCTTTAAGCCAGGATTCAGTCACAGTGACATACGACAGGTTTTCCCAGACCGCCACACGTTTACAGCAGCTGTTCTTTGCTGAATGGCTTGTTGTGTTGAATCTTAATAAAGAGCTGAAGCATGGAGTCGAAACTGTAGCGCTTTCATTGTGCTAACTGACCATGACCACACCGTCTCCAGTTCCGATACATCACGACATATTGTATGTCTACGTAGTTTATTTCTCTCTTACAGCATTAGTACACTGTGTGAGTGAGTGAGTGGGTGAGTGAGTGGGTGAGTGAGTGGGTGAGTGAGTGGGTGAGTGAGTGGGTGAGTGGGTGAGTGGGTGAGTGGGTGAGTGAGTGAGTGGGTGAGTGAGTGAGTGGGTGAGTGAGTGGGTGAGTGAGTGGGTGAGTGAGTGGGTGAGTGAGTGGGTGAGTGAGTGGGTGAGTGAGTGGGTGAGTGAGTGGGTGAGTGGGTGGGTGGGTGGGTGGCCAAATCTGCAGCCCAGCTCTGGCTGAGCCTTGTTTTCTGTAGTTCTGCTGCTTGTGACGCTAATCACTGCATGTCTTCCGATGTTTTTTTTTTTCCTTGCGTGCTGCTCTCTCCATCTGCCTGACCAGGAGCTGCTCACTAACCAATCCTTCAAGCAGGTGAGTCTTTAGTTCGTGCAGTCACTGCCGTTTGGCCTTGTTTATTTTCTCACAACTTGCTGGCAGCAACACAACCTTCACACAGCTTCAAACTGTGTTTATCGGTAATCATGAGAGTGTTGGAGTGGTTATGTTAAAGGCGGGGCTACTGACTTTTATATCAAATCTGAATTTACTGTTTACATGTGTGTAAAGGTTAAAACTGTCGCCTCCGAGTGGCGCAGTGGGTAAAGCGCTCGCCCTATCATCCGGAGATCGCTAGTTCGAATCCCGGGCGGTGCTGTAACCTCTCGCAGCCGGAGGTCTAGAGAGAGCTGATTGGCCGAGCTCTCTCAGAGGGGAGGGATGAGAGGTACATAGTGCTCCCACATTAATCACGGCTCTACAGCCAGTCAGGGGCGTCTGTGAGCTCGCGCAGCGGAGGGAGCGGATAGCGCCGTCCTCCGAGTGTGTTGCGCCGGCCCCAACGGTGCGCGAGCGAGCAGTTCGAAAAGATGCGGTCGGCTGGCGTCACGTGGTTCGGCCCTCCCGGCTGAGTGGTAGTAGTAGCCTTAATGTGGGAGCCCCCTAGTGACGGGGAGGAATTGGACACGACTAAATTAGGGAGAAAATCGGGGAAAAATCCCCCCCCAAAAAAAAGGTTAAAACTAATAATAATCTGCTGATCTTTAATATAATCAGTGATATTATTTATTATTATTATTATTATAATTTCAGGTTGAAGTCCACGTACATGTCTGTGTGTCTTTCTGTACAGCAGAACTCTCTGTCTAACTTATTAATACAAAGAAATCACATTCTGTAAGGTTGAGTAACTTAGACCTTGTTTACACTAAGTTGTACAGTGGAACCTCGGATTGCGAGTGTTCCGGAAGACGAGCAAAGATTTTTAATAAATTCTGACTTGAAAAACGAGCAAGTCTTGGATTACGAGTACCGAATATCATGTATCATGCATGCGCTTCTTGCCGAGCGTCACGTGATCACAACTGAGCCAATGGTTTCTCTTGCGCTGAGGAATTGTGGGTAATCGTCTCCCCTGCTGAGTCTAAGTGCTCGTCTCTTACTGGTATAATCAACATCTGTGCACGACTGTACTGTTTACTATAAGACTGTGACCACGTGTGTGCGTGTAAAACATTTTAGTTTGTGTGTGTGTGTGTGTGTACAACGCACGTGTACTGTTTATTATAACACACGTGTGTGCGCGTGTAAAGCTAAAGAAAGTCTCATTATGGAGTTTAAAGATCCATTTGCTCCTTCTTTGTATCAGCTTCTCATTATGTGTGCGCGCACGTAATTTGACACCGTACCCCAACTCAAGTAAATAAACTACACACACACACACACACACACACACACACACTCTCTCTCTCTCTCTCTCTCTCTCTCTCTCTCTCTCTCTCTCTCGCCTTTATGCGCACAGGTTCTGTATGTGTTTGTGTGTGAAGAGGCACGGTGTCAAATTACGCGCGCACACACATAACAAGAGGCTGATACTTTATCTCGGCTTCACACACACACACACACACACACACACACACACACACACAAACAGACACACACACACACGGTGCCTGCACGCATAAACGGAAACACTTATCTGTCGGGATTTATTGTTCCTTTTTTTTAAAGGTAAAGTGCAGGTTAATTTTTGTTTTTTTTACTTTATATATTGTATGAAGTATTTTTTGTGTTTATTTTTTTGGGCTGTGTTACAAATAATTTGAGTCTTCATTATTTCTTATGGGAAAATTCGATTTGGTTTACAAGTGTTTTGGAATATGAGCGACTCATGCTTGTAATCCAAGGTTCCACTGTACTTCTTTCATGGTCAAACAAATATTCGGTAATCGGAGAGAGAATCACAGATGAGAAATGGAAAAAGTCGATCAGATAAAGATGAAGTTTTGCCTTAAAACGACTCCGGCGTGTTAAAATTCACTTCTACCACTTCAGCGCTGTTATTTCAGCCAAAGTGAAAATATGAACTAATCCCAGTCAAAATATTCACTTTATCTTTTCTCATTAATATCTATTGGCGCAGGATTTTGTTTACATTGAGACAGTAGCGCATTAGTAGATTATTTTGGAGTAGAAAAGTTATTAAATCCCACACGTAACTGTTATGAACAGTTATGCCACACTTAACTTAATAATCTAATTTAAAATAAGCTACTAATGCGCTACTGTCTCAATGTAAACAAACACCTGCACCGATAGATATTAATTAGAAAAGCTAAACATTGGATTAACAGCCTTGCTTAATAATATTTGGACTGTTTTAGTACATTTAAAAATCACATTTATCTGAGGAGTTTAAAAATGAATTTCTGCCATTTGCAGCTGCTTGTTTTATTCTCTCTAACATTTAGCTAGCGATGCTAAATCACCGTAGCGCTGATCCGCATGTAGTCAATAAGCTCAGTATTTCCTAAAGGTTCGTTTTGTCTTGGCGAGGCCTGAAAGTGAGTAGGAGTCTTCTGACCGGACGCCAAACCCAAATCCCATCAGCCGCAGCCGTGGAAGCAGTGAGCCTTATTTGGGCGGCCGTTCGGCGGTTGTTGAATCTCTGTTGTACTCGCGTACAGAGCGGAGGGAAAGTTTTCACCCATAAATAGCTGAGTGTAGTTTAAACATCCTCACCTCAGCAGCCTCTGTCACACGGTCCTCGCTTAGCCGTCTGCCCCGAATCCTGGAGCTGTTTCCTGTCCAGCTAGTGTTTTATGGAAAGTTCCGGATTCGCTGTCCGTTTAGCGGCCCTACTACATTTTGTCACGGCTTCCTCTGTTTATCTAATTGAACACCAGCTTTTTCTCATTCACTGGAGCGATTGTAAAGCATGGCGCCGGAAGCCCTGCTTTCGCCACATTAATGAGATCGCGAGATTCAGGAAGGGAAGCGGTCGATCAGATTATATATATATATTTATTTATTTATTTATTTTTATTTTTATTTTTTATTTATTTTAGACCTTTTGCCATAAAAACGTTTAGACGCTTTATTCCAAATTACACCATCCAAAGTTTGCTTAACGTGATGGAATATGATGGATTTTAATGCAACACACTGACCTGTGCTTAAAAGACTTGATTTATTCTGTGATGATCTTGCTCTCTGCAGAAGGAGACTGGCTCCATGGATGACTTGTATTTGAGCTCAAGGAAAGTGAAGGAGCTGTCCGTCATCGATGGGCGACGGGCGCAGAACTGCGTTATCTTACTGTCCAAGTACGTGTTTAACCGCGACTCAGCAGTGTTGACTCAGCAGAATCTGATTGAATGCCTGTACACACAGACACACACACAGACACACACACAGACACACACACAGACACACACACAGACACACACACAGACACACACACAGACACACACACAGACACAAACACAGACACACACACAGACACACACACAGACACACACACAGACACACACACAGACACACACACAGACACACACACAGACACAGACACACACAGACACACACACAGACACACACAGACACACACACACAGACACACACACACAGACACACACACACAGACACACACACACACACACAGACACACACACACAGACACACACAACACACACACACAGACACACACACAGACACACACACACAGACACACACACAGACAGACAGACAGACACACAGACACACACACAGACACACACACAGACAGACAGACAGACAGACAGACACACACACAGACAGACACACACACAGACACACACACAGACAGCAGCACACACAGACAGACACACACACAGACAGACAGACAGACACACACACAGACAGACACACACACAGACAGACAGACACACACACAGACAGACACACACACAGACAGACACACACACAGACAGACACACACACAGACAGACAGACAGACACACAGACAGACACACACACAGACAGACACACACACAGACAGACACAGACAGACAGACACACACAGACAGACACACACAGACAGACACACACACAGACACACACACAGACAGACACACACACACAGACACACACACAGACAGACACACAGACAGACACACAGACAGACACACAGACAGACACACAGACAGACACACAGACAGACACACAGACAGACACACAGACAGACACACAGACAGACACACAGACAGACACACAGACAGACACACAGACAGACACACAGACAGACAGACAGACAGACACACAGTACATAACGTAACCATGGAAACGTGTCTGTAGCAGTAAAGTGGTTGCTTTAAAATTTTTACTCGTATACAAAGAATGAACATGCAAGTCGGACAACGTTTAAAATTGATACTTGTCTTATTCGCGGTTTTGTTTTAGTTTTATAATAACATCGGGCCAATGTCACAGAAAATGCCATCATAAGGAGAAATAAAGAGCGGTCAAGAATTTTGCACAGAACTCTATTTATGAAACTACAGAGTAGGACAGTTCAGTATTTAAAGTAAATAAGATTAAACAAGGTTGATCTTGCCTTTGTATCTTTTCAATGGCTTGTAAAGTTAAAGTTTTTATTTTTATTTCTTCATGTAGTTCCCATAATGAGCAGACGTGTAATGATTGACAGTAGATATTTGCACAATGTTTTTGATGTTTGCTCTTGATGGAGCAAGGCTGGGATTCAGTGAGAGAGAGAGAGAGACAACAGCTCAAATTGACCCAGAGTGCACGTAACATCCTAACGAGGCCATAAGTATGCGCTCACTAGCTATTGATCACAGCATCCAGAGCATCACATTGATTAGCATTGATTTTTGTCAGGTCTCACACACACACACACACACACACACACACGCAAGCAGATGTTTAAAGTGTTGATTCCTGATATTGTTCTGTATCATATTTTTTTTAAACATGAAGGTTAAAAATGAGCAACGAGGAGATCAAGAGAGCCATTCTGGAAATGGATGAGAGGGAGGAGCTGGCTAAAGACATGTTAGAGCAGGTACTTGAACACCTATGAAGATCATTACGCGCATGCGCATTAGTGATGTCAATATTAACATATTAACACACAATCAATCTAGAAATTTTAACTCACTGCGATTTTTTTTAAATTATTATTGCTCAAATTAATCACATGGCTGAGTTTGACCCTTATGGCTTCCCATAATCATGATAACTGCATGTTATAATAAGACGCGTTTTTTGGATCTAAGGATCCGGGTTCAAACCCTTGCTGTCGGTGGGTTGCCACGCCCTGATACTAACCCACCACCGCATGCAGCGCCGGTTTTATTTGAGACATTTTAATTTAACATTTGTTGAATGTTAATGTTTGAGATATTCTAAAACTGCATAATCTGTTTCCTCTAACCAGTTTGTCACGCATTTCATTATTCCAACAAGGCACGTTTATAATACAAGTAAATCTGAGTATTTTAGAATTGTGATTGATTGGCATTGATCATAGAAGTTTGTGAAAAGTTTTTTTTTTTTTTAAACTATGGCCCTAATCCTCTTCCATAAAAAAGCCCCTTGAAAACAATTTATTTCTTTTAAGGACAAACGTTCAGCTCCTTATCTGAGACAGATAACGACTTGGCTGTAAAATGGATCCTTAAACAAAATCTGATCACTGCACCACCCCATCTTTTTATTGATTGATTGATTTATTTATTTACAACAGCAGCACACCCTGAATTGTTTTTCGGTCTATTTATTTATTTATTCATTTATTGTCCTTACATAATGACATCGTTTAAATCTACAGTATTGTGCAATACTTTTTCTTTTCTTGTTTTCAGCTGTTAAAGTTTATTCCTGAAAAGAGTGACATTGACGTTCTGGAGGAACACAAGCACGAGCTGGATCGCATGGCGCGCGCCGACCGCTTCCTGTATGACATGAGCAGGTACGGCTCACCTGTTGGGGTCAATAATAATCAATGTGGGCAAACGCGAGATGAAGCGAAACTTTGATGATACAAGAACAAAAATCGGACGAATAAAAGCCCCGTCACTGCAGTAGCCTTGATTTGATTACTAAAGACTTGATTTGACTATTATTTCTATACACATTTTTATATGTGTATTATAAATAAATAAATAAACAAACAAACAAACAAACCTGTCCTAATAGCCTGAGGTCTCTGACATTTCCCCAACCTCCCGTCTAGTCTCACCGGCGCCCCCTCAAAAACACACTATTATCTTCCCTCTGTATCATTCAGTATGGATAACTACGCTTTGAAATAATCTCGCTCCCCTCGCGCCCCTTCTCTTCCCCCTTCTCAGCAGAGGGGGGTCCCTGCATCGCGATTCTCCTCGAGTGCACCGGGTTTGCAGCAGCTCATTAGGGATGAAAGCTGAGGAATCTGTGTGGGAGAGCCAAACTGTCTTTGAAATAACTCTCCTGTGGAGACTGATTATTCTTTTCTTTTCTTTTCTTTATTTTTTTTTGTCTGTTTAACTCTGCCTGACTCCTGGTCAGGATTGATCACTACCAGCAGAGGCTCCAGTCGCTGTTCTTCAAAAAGAAGTTCGCAGAACGACTCGCAGAGATCAAGCCCAAGGTGGAGGGTAAGGAGCAGCCGTGCTTGTTGTGATCCTAATATCTCTCTAGGAACAGGGATTTATACGTGACGTCATTCAGCGTTGTCCAGAACGTCGGTTATTCTTAATGAACATGTCACAATAGTAAATACTGTGGACTACAGTACTGGTCAAAAGTCTGGACCTAAATTTTGGGTTTATTTTTTTACATTCTAGAACAATACTGACAATACTGACGATTTCCAAACCATGAAATGACACATATGACATCAACAGTCAGTTGTTATTTTAAGACAAGGTCATCTGAAGGTCAGCTGTTCTGGATCGGTCCTCACAAGAACAGTATTGCGTCGAGTGCGTTTGTATGCATGCAACCATGTACAGTACTGTAGTTACAAAAAAAGTCCAGCCAACTTGCTACACTACTATGTTTGTGAAAAACTACGTCTTGAGTTATAATTTTTTTCCCCTTTCAAAGTAGTTTTATATCAAAACCTACAGTACGACGGGGAGGATGTGTGAATGGCTCTGTACTGTACTCTTGTACTCTACGTGTGTGTGTGTGTGTGTGTGTGTGTGTGTGTGTGTGTGTGTGTGTGTGTGTTTCCCTCGAGTTGCCAGGGACGCTGTTTTGGAAAGCTGGCAAATGTTGAAGAGAGACGCCGTCATTAGTTAACTTGACTCACTGCATCTAAGAATTCAAATACACTTCATGCTAATGGAATTGTGTGTGTGTGTGTGTGTGTGTGTGTGTGTGGTTGGGGTGGTGGTATGGTTTAGCAGGATGATACAGTAAATATTCACCTGTATATTCATCCTCTCCGAACCCAAAAACATGGTATGAAAGTGGACTTCATTGGGATTATAAGTTAGAGAATACTCAGCCTCGATGCTGGCCTGGGTGGAGGGGGTATTTATTTACAAATCAAAAAATGTCAAATGTGGTGATTGCATAAAAAGTATGCAATCAACCCGGGTTGAAACGACCTAAATTTATACTAATGCAGCGTCGCCCTCACAAGTCACATAATTGGCTGAATGGAGTCCAAGTGTGTGTAATTAAGGTGTCACATGAACTCGGTATTAACACATTTGTTCAGGATCCAGACCGTATTAGGTCCACATGTAGCCCGGTATCTTTAGATTTTTCTACTTTAAATAAAAAAAAAATATATATATAATTCTGTAGGTTGTCCACACAACCTACGTGTTAAAAATATCTTTGTCCAGATGAAAACGCAAAACGCCCTGTTAAGTGGGGGCCAATCAGACGTCTAGACCAGAGGAGGATGGGTTCCCTGTTGAGTCTGGTTCCTCCATCTCCGGGAGTTTTTCCTTGCCACCGTTGCCGTCGCCCTCGGCTCGCTCGTCAGGGACAGTCTCATCATTTTGATTCATACACGTTCACGTTTCATACAAACCTAAACAATTCTTTTGATTGTGTAAAGCTGCTTTGCGACGATGTCAATTGTTAAAAGCACTAGACAAATAAAATGGAATTGAATTGAATAGACAAAACATCATCACCGGTTCTGCCATGTAGAAGTCCGACCGGGTCTCGTTCAAAACCGGCGTGACGTCACGACAAGGCAAAATCTCAGTCCACAAAACGCCACTGAAAACGGAGTTTTGGAAAATCATCACTATAGACGGAGTTTTCCAAAAGCTCAGTTTTCAACGAACGAATGAATGAAAAGCCAAAAATGTCTGTTTTTAAAAAAAAAAATACCCGGCTACGTGTGGAACGCACAACTCATTAATCGTGAGATTTGGGACACAAAGTTACCCTGTGGACGAAGATTAATAGAAGGAACACAACCGCGATTGCACCTACACCAGGAGGTCATGGGGTCAGTCGTACCAGCACTCATTCAAGAGACGTGAACATGTACTGTGCTGTATCTGTTCATGCCAGTGATCTCTCCCAGCAGTCTTACTCCTCGTCAACAGTTTACTTCACCTTCACGGGCACTGCAGCGCCTCCGGACACACACCTGCGCTATAGAAAGAGTTCGGCTCGGTTCCCCGCACGTCATAAAAACGCACCGTTTACAACCGAGCCACAACGTGAGTGTGCTTCATCAAGAAACAATCGCGCACTTTCCCACCACGCATCTGTCATGACCATAAATCTGAGAGGCCACACAGTGGAAGACTAACGTCCGGACCGGCTTTATAGTCCATGGGGAGCGGCTTTAACTACCGCTGGAAAGGAACAACAAACGCTGGCCCGGGATCTGTGGCCCGCCCCGCCTTCGCCTGTCGAACCAGGAGGCGTTTCGGGGGTTTTTAGAGGGTTGCGCGTCGGAGGCTGCGTCTAAATTTAACCGCGCTGCTTTAGAAGCGTGATTTTGTTTGAGTGAGAAGAAACTTGTGGCCGGGCGTCAGAGCCGCGCGATGATTCAGTTCAAGGAGCTCGTGACGGGAATCCCAGTACAGTGAGGATAGATGAGAGCCGAGACCGGCGCGTTCTCCAACACTCACTGGTGCAGAAATGTGTACGCACGAGGTCTGGCACGTCGTGGACACGGAGGTTCATCATCGGCTTTCTCCGATGCCAGGGGATTTTTCGGGGAAAATTCGGCGGGTTTTTGTCTTTGTGTGTTCCTGCCAAGTTCGTTCGGTGAAGAGAACGAAAAGGCAACGACGATGGCCGTGTCTTATTGAAACCTTTACGTAAGGCGTGTGTGATTTAGGGTCACTTTGATTGATTTGGATCTCGGTTTGGCCCTTAAATGATTGAGGGAGTGCTGGCGGGTTTTTGGTTTTAAGGAGGATCGCACTTGTATGCAGGCCTGAGGTCAACCTGAGCGATCCGGACGAACCATAAGCTCGTTAAACCAACCAGCAAAGCAGCATCCGGTTTCTTTTCGCACAAAATAGCAACATGGGTTGAGGTGTTTGTAGAGATATTACAGATTTGAACCAGAGTGCTGTTAAATTCTCTAATCTAATTGGTCGACATCATTTTCTATAACAGCAGCGCTGAGATGTAACCCGGATGATGAGCTTGGAATATTATTACATAATTAACGATTACTTATTAACAGTGTTGGGTGTAACGCGTTACAAAGTAGAGGACTCTGATGACTTTTTTGATGTAGCGAGTAATCTAACGCGTTCGCTCCGCCATTCAAGTATTCGGTTACTTTTTTTTAAAAAGCCAGACAGCAGTCACTCGCGATCCATTAGTGTGTGTGAGAGAAAGTCGTCCTACAAGCCCCGCCCCCTCTGTTATTCCTGCTGTTATAACCCTACTGTAGCTCACCTATGCAGTTTGACTATGTGAGGACCGACATTTTCCGAAAGATGGAAACCTGATCACGGCGCCGAAACTGGCGGTGAATCATGATGAACCGTACTGACGGCCACCGCGCGGAGCCGCGTAGCTGAGACAGGGCTATTAGTAGTGAACGGATTACGGGCCAAACTTCACTGAGTGATGACGGTAGAATAATTATAACGGTCTGGACTGAAACAACACGCACGAGGAAGCACAAAGGAGTTTTCATTTTCTGCAGTGGAAAAGTTACTCGAACTGGTTACTGTGATCAGAAAGTCACGCTGTAATGTAGCGGATTACTTTTAGAAGACAGTAACTTTGTGATGTAATTAGTTACTTTAAAAAGTAACCTCCCCCAACACTGGTTATTAATGCACTCTTGTTTCTTTAGTAGCACACACTGAACATTTTAAATGCTTTATATAGGATCCGTGTAATTATTGTTCTGGTGAAGGAGATGGAATGAGATGTTATGTTATTTGAGATGTAACGTTTGTGGAAGGAGTCTCCAGTGTCAGAGTGTCTCCATGTCTCAGTCAGATTAAAAACTATCCGTGAGATTCTTTTATATATTAGAAGATGTAAGAAATCGATACGGTTCTTGGATGAGTTAAACTCTTGGCAAATCATTCACTTCACACAGTCAGTCACGCCACCCACGTCTTGGATTATTTTCCCATGGCAGCATGCCTCTGAGAGTTTTATGCCTTACTTATTATAACCTGGTGGTGATGATAATGTTCGCATTGTTTAATGGTTTATAACCGTCTGTATTCCACACACTGGTGACTGTGAGTACAGTATCAGATGTCCAGAAAGTGGGTTTTCCTCATTTTCCCACGTCCGCTCTCTCCTCAGCTATTGTCTGCGCGTCCCGGGAGGTGATGAGGAGTAAACGTCTGACTCAGATTTTGGAGGTGGTCCTGGCCTTTGGGAACTTCCTGAATAAAGGCCAAAGAGGGAATGCCTATGGCTTTAAAGTGTCCAGCCTGAACAAGATCGTAGACACCAAGTCGAGCATAGACAGGTGAGCGGTTGGGTGCAATTGTCCCCGAAATACTATCGTGTCTCTGAGTCTACGAGGGGTTGTTCAGGTCAAAACGGGACTTCTGATCGTGCAGAATAACAGAACACGGTTCTGAGAGTAAAAATCCCCGGCTACACCGTTAAGGTAGAAAGTGTGTAACTGGACTGCCAGCTTCGCGTCCAAAACGCCGGCCTCCCAGGATAGAACTCCTTCAACGGCCCAAACATGTGGACGTGTCTTGGAGCGAGGTCAGGACTGTACAGCGGGCGTGGCAGTATTCCTTCATTCATGAAACGTCATCCCAAGTCCCGGTTTGATTTGAACGTCCCTCATATTCAAGTGCAGTTCTCAGCTTAATCAAGCGGTCAGCCTCATGCAATAGTTGGTTGAAGTTATTGTTAAATTTTAATGTCCGAGCTAAATAATTACGCTATGAATAAGATAATCATGATTACAATATTACAGTATAAAAGCAAGAACTTGGTTAGCTTAGTGTTATTTTATATCATATACGTACATCTTGGTGAATTCATGAGCATGGGCGTTTATTTAATGATTTCCTAGAGCCCAAGTTTTTCTCCATAATCCTATTGCACAAGTGCATAAGTGCATATAAAAAGGGTTTTAAGCAACTTATTTTTTATTTATTTGTAGCTACCAAACATTTTTAGCAGCAGATATAGAAATGTTTCATATTTTAGTAATAAGAACTCATTAGCACCTCCAGATAGAAATAATAATAATAATAATAATAATAATAATAATAATAATAAAACATGTTGGAAACCTAGGTGGGCAATTAGTCAGGTTTGTAATGTGACATATATTATTAGTATTATTAAGGTAGCAGAAACACAAATATGGACTTTAAAAAAAAAAAAAAAAAAAAATTTTTTTTTTTTAGAAAAATTAAAACGTTTAAATCTACAGCTAATGAAATGTAACGACTTCAGGAGTACGTTAGTGATTTTCATGGGACTTCTTGCCGTAGTGACTCGAAGGAGAGGCGTGATGACTGTGTGTTTGCTCGTCTCTCACAGGAACATCACCATGTTGCACTACCTGATCATGATCTTTGAGAAGCACTATTCCGACACCCTGAACGTCCAGCAGGACCTGCTCAGCGTCCCGGAGGCAGCAAAAGTCAAGTGAGTCACATGATTAAAGTCAAACACATTAGGAAGGAGAGAAATCAGACGCATGTTCCGAATGGTTTCATCCCTCTTATAGCACAGCGATGTACAAACAATTACAATAGGCCATTTAATTCAGAATAATAGCTGGATAGCTTCTTTTTATTATTATTATTATTTTATCAGCTCTATTTATGTTTTAGAAAAGGTTCAAAAAAGAAAGGAAAGAAAGAAGGAAGTCCTAAAAACTTCTTCCCTGCGGAGGAAAACCTGAGTGTAACGCAGCACTAAGACCTGAGACTCCTCTATAGATTATAAATCTTAATCACATTTTTAAAAATAATAATAAATTAGACCATATCAACCAATATCTTTTTTTTCTCTCTCTCTCTCTGTTATAGAATTTAAAAATCTTTTTATTGTTAAATTTTGTCGCTCTTATGCTGTTCACGTCTTTATATTAAATGTTGTACTTTAACATCTAATGCCAAAGTCTAGTTTGAATTATAAACAGCACGACTATCACAGTGTGTGTGTGTGTGTGTGTGTGTGTGTGTGTGTGTGTGTGTGTGTGTGTGTGTGTGTAACACAGTAACCAAGACTAGACCATTTCTTCTTCCTTTTTATATCCAAACTAACTGACTGATTTATGCTCACGGAGACGTTTTTGTTCTGGAGGCTGACGTGCGATTTGTTGTTCTGCACACAGTCTGGCTGAACTGGAGAAGGAGGTCTACAGTATAAAGAGCGGACTGAAGGCCCTGGAAGCTGTGAGTATTTTATTATACATTCCTGTGGCTTATTCAGATTTCTATTATGAACAATACAGAGGAACCGAATGAAAATCTCCCAAGCCTTTAAGCTTTTAAATAATGCTGCCAATTAAAGGAATGGTTTTGTGATAAAAATCAAATTGCACGTTTTTCCCCAAACGTAATCAATCAGCCAAGAAATATCAGGTGTCCGATGTCGGCTTTTCACTTTTACACTGGAAGGCTTTCTCTAGGGCTATATATGTGTGTGTGTGTGTGTGTGTGTGTAAATGCCGCAATCTTCATACAAATCTATCTCAATTCGATGGGTGTTCAAGTCAAACCGGGACTTTTGATAACCTTTCCTGAATAAAGATGGAAAAAAACCAATTGACATTTGCAGAAGACTTCGAGCACAGTACAGTAGCCGCAGCAAACCTTTGAACGGTCCGCACATTTTAAAGAAGGCAGTACGTCTATCGACAGCGATCCCACTTGATCCCACATGATCCTTGAAAAAAATCAACGCTGCCAACTAGCGGAGGAAACTCGTCCGTCTGTGTGAACTGTACACCAGCACCACTCGTACGTTACAGGAACTCGGCTGGGAGTTATCGCCACGTCCCCCGTACAGTCCTGACCTCGATACAAGACAAAGCTCATGTACAGTACAGGAAATGCAGGAGTTCCTGGGAGGCCGGCGTTTCAGACATGAATCACACAGACGGTCCGATCGCGGGTCCGGCGTACTGAAGTTAGAACTTTCTCCCTTGATGGTGTCCAAGCGCTAGTGAGACACTGGGATAAGTGCGTCAGTGTGTCAGGGGATTATATCGAGACATAAAGGGAGTGTTTACTCTCAGGACTGTGCTCTGTTATTCTGTACAAATCAAAAGTCCCAGTTTGACCTGAACACCCCTTATAAATAATTGTTTTAGTGAAATGCTTCCCGAAATATCAGATCGCTCCATAACATTCAGCTTTCTGAGGCTACACAGGTGTCAGAGCTGAAATGATTAGAGATGATGTAGTCGCATTTTTTATTTTTTTTTTACACAATTTTCTATTATCATCATTATCATTATTATTATTATTGTAGTGTATGTGGATCTGTATCCGGTCATGATCTCCAGCCTCTCCCTCGTTTGCGTTGAAAGTTCAAATGAGCCGCGAGTTTAGCGGGCGCGTAGTCCAGCTGCAAATTCGGACGAGTCACGCGCGGCGGTGTTCTGCTTCTCTTCATTCGTACATAGTTTCAGGATTGAATGGCAGCTCAAAGCGCGGTCGCGCGGCTCTAAACGAGAGCGAGGCAATTATCAGTGATGTATGCCTACGGACGTAGTCGGTGAGCGATTAAGAGAATTAGGCATGTAGCGGAACGGGGCCAAGCACAGCCATGACTCAGAACTGAGAACGTGCGTTAATCATGGAAATTGAAAACAGCAGCGCGACATGAAGATGCCAGAAGCCCGAAGACCTGTATTAATAAATGATTATCAGGTAAAACTGAAAAGGAGGCGTGATCTGCATTGTTTGTTTGTTTATATAAACCTTGTGATGTCATTCACCCACAGGAGCTGCAGTATCAGCAGAGCCGTCCACACGACCGATGGGATAAGTTCATCCCTGTGGTCAGCGACTTCATCACTGTGGCTAGTTTCAGCTTCTCTGAGCTGGAGGATCTGCTGAACGAGGCAAAGGAGAAGGTATAATTCAGCTGATTACACAATCGATCATCATCAGTGAACAGTTTCGATTTTATCTTTGCTGATTTAACATTTTAGATTTTAGACCCCGGCTTCTCATCAATTTGCGCGGGACTACCAGAAACGTGACCTGATTACGGTATCCGTAGCGCTCATCGCACAAAACCACCCACTTGTCCTCTTTATTCTAGGAAACGTATTTATACAGCTTTGATCTAAGCCAGATGCAAATGCACGAAGGAACTGAAAGCAATGGAGAGTACAAGGGGCTCGGCGTTTCTTCCCCACGTCCCCGGTTCTTTATGCTCGCTCCGAGAGTCGTCGTGAAGACGTGAGGTGTTTTCCAACTGCTTTTCTTTCACTGCTTGTGAGAAGAGGCCGAGCTGCAGGATGGACTCGGTCGTTCCGCTCTCCTTCTCACGAGAGCCTCTCGTTCGCTCTGCCAAGCTTGTGCATGAGCCGTAAGGACGAGGCAGAGTGTGAGAGGCTGAGAGAAGTCTTTGTGTCCCCTTCCCGGTGTGGTCTGATGACTTCAACATCCCGGGGAAGCCTGGTGACTGGGCCCGAGTCTTTCAGAGCAGGGTTTTTTTTTTTTTTTTTTTCCCCTCTCTCTCTGTGTGTGTGGAGGCAGAAAGAGAAAGAGCGCTCTTGTTTGAAACGTGGCATGAAGGCTCGATCCCCACGCTGCGCTGCTGCGTCTTAGGGGAATAAAACTATTTGTAAAGGCCATCTTTTAATCCACTTTCCTCCTTGTTAACAGAGAGTGTGATTGGGGTGACTTGGTCGGCGTAAGTGCTCTGCGTGGACCGGTCGCGCGCTGCCAGAATCAGCACTTAACCACACAGCCTCCACTGTGAATCCATCCAGCGCTCACCTAATTATTTATTTAAGGAGCACCGTAAAAAATAAAAAGTCTGTTCGGAGCGGCGTCACGGGAAAGGACTGACCCTGAAAGTCGACTCGCTGGAAGGGAACAAAGGCTCTGCTGTACTTCTGAAGCTCGAGTCTGGGACAGTCTCGCTCTTATTTGTGTTAGTTTCTCTGAAATTAAGCCCGAATATTAATTTCCTATCTATGCAAGTATAAATGTTGCTGACTTGGGTCGTTTAGCGTTAGGTTACAATTCGTCGTGGGAAACCGTGCACGAATTTTAACCTACGAACCCAACAAGAATCACAAACCAGGGACGTTAAGATCCAGGATTGTTTCATGACCTGTTTTTACTATGTTCTGAAAAACGTTTTGCGAGGTCATGCACGGATGTTGAGCTACAAGGCCTGATGATGAGTATGGTACAGCGTGTAAATGTGTTCTAGACAACTCTGATACTGATTGGCCACAACATAAAAACCAAATGGGTTCATTGGGTGTCATTGGGGTGACTCTGGCCCCTGGGGGCATGGCTCTGCAGGGCCTCTGGGGTGTGGTGTACATCCCATGGGTGTTTGGAGGCCGGGTCAGTGACATTATCCTCTTCGGCTGTTGGGCTCCATGTGCAGCGGGCTGTAGTGTCCTGGTGCCTTTCCATCACAGATAACATTCATAGACTTTTTTTCCACGCATGATTGCGTTGGCTTTCCTCTGGGATCAGACTGGGCAGGCTGGGCCTTTGGTTCCCATGGATGATCTGGGGCCAGGGGTGGCTGAGCGGTTAAGGCATTGTGGCCTACGGTTCAGAAGGTCCCAGGTTCAAACCCCACGACCACCCCCAAATTACCACTGTTGGGTAACTCAACCACTGTTGTAACCCTCAACTGCTCAGATGTATGATGAGATAAAAATGTAAGTCGCTCTGGATGAGGTCGTCTGCCAAATGCCTGAAATGTAAATTTAAATGTCAATCTTGTCACCAGTTTATTGGTATATAATGGATGTTATTCAGTTCACCTCACAGTGGTGGTAGTGTTCTGATGAATAAGGATATGTGGGTCTTTCAGCTGTTCCCATCGCTGGGTTGCCAGAGCGGACCATCCGATCCGCACACGACTTGGCATGGCTTTTATGCCGGTTGCCCTCCTGGACCCTCCCATTTTCTCCAGGCTTGGGAGCGACGCTGCGTCCAGTGACTGGCTGGGGTTGGCTCATCGTGTCCCCTGTTTGGACCCTAACCCTGGATTTCCACCGGGAGCAGATCTCTGATATTGTGCATGTGACGCGCTTTCTGTCATCCTGGTGGAAATCCGGGGCGACTGCGGATGATTTGCAGGAACCCGACTCCTCTTTGGGGGAACCATTGTTCTAATCACCAAAGCCATGTTATGAGTCGGAAGAGATGGTAATGTGGAAACTTCAAACTGAGCAGTGCAGTGTGTCTCAGGAACCGGAGGACTTGAACCCTTTCCTTAAATTAAATTTGAAGAAAAATGTAAAAAATAAAAATTAAAAAAAAAGAAGAGAAATAATTTCCAAACGATAAGTCTACATTCTGTAAGAGAGCACCACTCTAGTGATGAGCAGACTAAACTGTTTTTCCAACCACCTTTCCCCTTAAAACAAGATAGAGTCCTGGATATTTATTTTTTAACGTTCTACTGCATTGAAATACAGAGAACATGGCCAAGCTCCCAGTGGGAAGGAAGCCAGCATGAGTTGGATAAATGTTGGATCTCTTTGGCGTAAATCTACTGTGGATTCGGGATGCTTTTGGCAGTCACAGCAGTCGGACCTTAAAATGGATTTACACTTTTAGAACAGAAATTGTATCTAAAGGAAAGCCTTATTTTAGCTTTTAACGCCATGGTACTCCCGCGGTAGCGTCCCCAAAAACCTAAAGAGCAAGGCGTGGTCGAGTGTAAGACTGGGGTTTGCAGACTTTTAGTTATTTAACAAAGATATTCGTAAACGCTGTTGAAGCCCTGAATACACACTCGCATGCTCTCTCTCTCTCTCTCTCTCTCTCTCTCTCTCTCTCTCTCTTTGTGTCTCTCTCTCTCTCTCTCTGTCTCGCTCTCTCTGTGTCTCTCTGTCTCGCTCTCTGTCTCTCTCTCGTTCTCTGTCTCTCTCTCTCTCGCTCTCTATCTCTCTCTCTCTCGCTCTCTATCTCTCTCTCTCTCGCTCTCTATCTCTCTCTCTCTCGCTCTCTATCTCTCTTTCCCTCTCTGACCCTCTCTGTCCCTCTCTCTCTCTCTCTCTCTCTCTCTCTCTCTCTGTCCCTCTGTCTCCCTCCCTCTCTGTCCCTCTCTGTCTCCCTCCCTTTCGCTGTCTCTCGCTCTCTCTCTGTCCCTCTCTCTCTTGCACTCTCTCTATCTCTCTCTCTCTCTGTCCCCCCCCCTCTCCCTCGCTATCTCTCTCTCGCGCTTTCTCTCTCGCTCTCTGTCCCTCTCTCCCTTGCACTCTCTGTCTGTCTCTCTCTCGCTCTCTGTCTCTCCGTCTCTGTCCCTCTCTGTCTCTCTCTCGCTCCCTCTCGCTCTCTCTCCCTCTCTCTCTCTCTGTCTGTCTCTCTCTCGCTCTCTGTCTCTCCGTCTCTGTCCCTCTCTGTCTCTCTCTCTCTCTCTCTCTCTCTGTCCCTCTCTCTCTTGCACTCTCTCTGTCTGGCTCTCTCTCTCTGTCCCTGGCAGTAATCAGCGGACAGGTGGTAGTGATAAGAGAAGACATATGGTTCTCTAATGAGGTGTGACCTCATCCATCACGCACACAGGAGCAATGATTGCACTGTTGGTGGCTGTGGTTGAGATTGATGCGTCTCGCTCAGTACACAGATCAGCCAGGGCCGCAACGTGCCACTCCATCAGCAGGGAGGATGCACTGACCTGCACAATTTTTATTGCTTTTTTGTTGCTGTTACTGTATAATATAATAGCATTGAATAGCAGTGAAATCAGCCATGACCAGGAAGAGTTTTTTCTTTTTCTTCTTCTTTTCTTTGAACCAGAGCCAGACCAAATGGAATGAATTCTTGTCCGTGGCTTTATCCTAATATCCAATCTTTGCTTCATTGTGGCTGTTAAACACTCACACATTCGCTGTACTGGATTTTAATTGTGCGATGGACACCCTGACCGAGGAAACACACAAAATGTGCTGAGACTAGCATCTCTTCCACCGGCCCTTTTACCAACATGATCTCGTCACTACAGATTAAATCCTAATGCATCTCTGTACAATTAAAAAAGAAACCTAAACAGACGACTGTATAGAAGCGTGTAATCATCACTGTACTATCCTAGCCTATAATCCAAACGTATCCTTATGATAACTATAACCTTTATGGGAGCTAGCTTGGCTGTGTCCAGTGCCGCTAAAATAGATTGTTGTTTTAGTTCAGTTCAACAACGGCACGTTCTGCTGTGCGTTTCATAGCTGCACCGCACGCCGAATTTAGGAGGCATGAGAGGAAGCGATGTAACGTGTTTATTATATAGTTGATATTCCAGATTCCAGTTCTCTAGTAGGTGTAGGGAACGTTCACATTGAGCTAGGTTCGAATTCCAGCCAAATCCTGGACTAATCTACAAAAAGAAGTCAAAGACGGAACTGCATTTTAAATAGTACTGAAAGTAAAGTTGACATTTTTTTCTGTGAAAATGACGAGCTGCCTTGGATGTAGGAGGAGCTCATTTCCAGTTGTTTTTTTTTTTTTTTTTCAAAAACCAGTGCATGGCGCCGACCGTTCATGTCACAAGTTTTTTCCCTAAGTTATATTTAAAATTCTTTCATTATTACGCATCTAAAAGCACTTTGCGCAAATGACTGGCCTGCTTTCATTCCCCTCTCCTGGTGCCATAATCCTGTGCTGCTCTTCTTCTAGTTTGCCAAATCTCTGAAGCACTTTGGAGAGGAACACGCGCACATGCAGCCAGACGATTTCTTCGGGATCTTCGACACCTTCCTGCAGTCGTTCGGCGAGGCGCGGCAAGACCTGGAGAACATGCAGCGCCGCAAGGAAGAGGAAGAGAAGCGAGCGCGCATGGAGGCCATGGTGAGCGGCACGTTGCACACAAAAACGCTGCACATTTTCCCATCGAAATCATTTTCTTTGCATGACCATATGTCCGATTTTAATAGTCCTTAATTGTGGGTCTCGGTGGAGGACGTTTCCTCCACTGCATGGCTTAAATACCACGTCATTCTGGAGTTCATATCCTCAATTCAGCCATCAGTGACTTAATTCCTCAATCGAGGCCAGACTTCAAATAGGAGCACTCTTGGCCATCGTGCTTTTGTTTGTTTTTGCACCCATATTTCTAACTTCCGCTCATAAATCTCTGCCCAGAGATATGACCGTTGTTTCGGCGTGTTCTGTTTATTGTTTATTCGCCCCCCCCCGTCCCTCATATCTTTCTTGAGTCGTCATACCATCAGATCAGCTGTCAGTAGACCTACAGCCTGGTCCTATTTTAGCCAGTCCACGCCGAGGGTTTCCCCAGGGAATGTCGGGAATGTGAGCAGAGAGCAGAAAGAGTATGGGAACCGAGCAACTCTTTGATTTCCTCTCATCCCTCAGCTGTGTACGGATCGCAGGCTGTACTGCTGATTAGCACGCAGACTTGCACACATTTAGGAGACATGGCTCACACACACCATTGCACACAGTGATATTCACCACACCACTGACTCGGATCATTCTCATATTTGTAGTTGTTCATACACACACGTATGCATGTGTAGTGTATTCTATCGAGACACATTCAGGACACATTCAGGTGGCTCAGTGTGTTAAGGCTCTGAGTTACGAATCGGAAGATCGGTGGTTCGAGCCCCAGCTCCGCCAGGTTGCAGCTGTTGGGCCCTTGAGCGCGGCCCTTAACCCTGTCTGCTCCAGGGGCGCCGTAAAAATGGCTGACCCTGCGCTCTGACCCCGGCCTATACAAGAAGCTGGGATATGCGAAGAATAAAGAATTTCACTGTGCAGTAATGTATGTGTGATCAATAAAGGCTAACTTAATGTCAATTCTATTACCAGCTCTGCACAGCTATGTTTCATCTGTATATATGAGAAAATTGGCTCCATGCTGCTCAGTAATCTGTTTTGTTGGCAGCATATACAATGAAAATAATATTGGGCAGAGTACCGAGGCTTGTGGTATACCATAAAGAATATTATAATTATTTGAGACGCATCAATTTTCTCTTAAACTAGAACCTAAACTGTCTTTCGGTGAGACAAATATTTTTAAAAAATCATATCTATATATGTGTTCTTTTAAGTTTTAGCGTTAAACACAGCTGTTCAATCTCAAAGCGACTATTGCTTCACATTTTCTCCTGTGTAGCTGGGACGATATCCAATCCATCTACATTCGCCATGCAGATATGGTGGGAACTTGGAAAGCAGGATTTTTTATTTATTTATTTATTTTTTTATTTACAATTTTTTTGACTTTTATTACAATGTTACAATCAATTATGAGGAAAAGTAACACACAGCTTGCTGTGTATTTTGGCTTCTAACATTCCTTATTAGAATTTTTTTAAATAAAATCCAGACAGGACGTATACACAATCCAGGAGTGACATCATTAGCTTGTTAGAGGTGCAACTCGTGCTTTAAAGGTCCCACATTTTATTATTTCTTTAGCAAGTTAACATGGGTCCCCAGAGTGTACCTGTTAAAGGTGCAGCTGAAATGACCCTCAGATAATGTTTGTTTTTTTTTTCCTTCCTCAAACTTAAAACTCAAAATAAAACCTTTATATGACTGAACTACAACCCTTCAGTTAAGCAACAAAAAATAATAGTGGGTATCTTCTTATATGAGGTCACAATAGGGGGAAAATGTAATTGGTTTGTTTAAGGTCGATACAAAATGGAAAAAGGAGAAAGAACTTTTTTTTTTTTTTTTGTCTTTAAACATTCCTAAAAAGTGAATTTTTTTCATAACAATGTAACAGATGCGCAGGCTAAAGAAGCATGTGTGTTTTCATGCTTCTACAGGACGGTACTCTGTCCTGTAGCTATAGCCTTCAGAATGGGAAAATTCAAATGAAACAAGATGTCATTTTAAGCTGTTCGAGATTCATTTAGGGTTGAATTAAAGCCACTAATGAAATGTCCGTGTCTGTATTCCACCCCAGCTGAGAGATCAGAGGGAGCGAGAGAGGAGGGCGAAGAAGAACGCAGGAGGAGGGGTGTCCGAGGAAGTGGGCGAGTTTGATGACCTGGTGTCGGCCCTTCGCTCAGGGGAAGTGTTCGATAAGGACCTGTCGAAGCTCAAACGCAACCGCAAGCGCTCCGTCAACCAGCTCGTGGAAGGCGGCGGGCGTGAAAGACCCGTCACCAAGGTCAACTATTGATAGAGACTCCTGGAGGACTTTCTCTTACTGACTTGTAATACTGTACGTGAAGGAAAAAATCCTAACTGCCATCTGCCGACCCCCCCCCCAAACATCCTAACCCGCGATGGCCTGCATCGTAAAAGGCAGAAAAGATCCATGGACAGTTCTCGGACTTGTCGGAAATTCCTACAGCACTGTGCTCAATAAACAAGCTTTCTTTCTCTAACCTTGTTCTTATCCCACATCCTACACGGTCTTCCTCCTTCCACAGTCGTCAATGGTTCGTTTCTCCAACCGTAACCTCAAAGTGCCAAGCACCAGGTACTCGAGTGCACAAGCTTGGGTCCAGATCTTAAGGTTCTCGATACAGAGAAGACCAAGATGGACCTGGTACCATAAACAAACGAGTCCTGTTTGGGGAAAATCTGGACAGAATATTGGTTAAGACTGTTGAAAGACACTGCCGCCCACATTAGGTGCTGATACCCCATGTGCCTCTCTCTTCAAATACATTACATATTTCTCTGGTGCTTTGACTAAGAGGACCATTGGCGTATATGGAAAGTAAATGCAAGAGAGAGAGAGAGAGAACCCATATCTTCAGCTCTGACCCCGGGTCCATATTTCATGATTTCCCCCCACCCCCCCCCCCCCCCCCAAAAGACTTCAAACATACAAAGACAAGTGAAGACGTATGAAGGAGGTGAACCCTTTAACGACAGGATGGCCAGCTAGGAAAAAAAGTCTGTGGTCTCAGTCGTGTTGGCTGTGAAACCTTTTACCCAAGTGCCTCCCCGAACCGATGGCATTCCCAAGGACGAGACGGGAGACGGGTCGGAAATGCCAAGAAAGCACAGCACTTCTAGGAAAAGATACCAAGAAGAACCGAAAACATGCTCTGAGATAAATAAGGACGATGCTGCAGGCACGCCTCATTGGCAAGTTTAAAAAAATAAAATAAAAAATAAAAAAAGGATCGTGGTGGCATTACCTGGTGCCAAAGCAAAAATCAGGAAAGTAAATATGTAGTAGATAATAATAAATGCAAGTAGAATGGCGTTTATATATTTATTTATACGATTTAAAAAAAAGAAGCAACCACGCTAATTTCAAAAGTTTTTTTTTAATTCATCATTTTGTTTTTTTCTAGTTTGTACGTCTAATATTTTTCAATTGATGGGTATTTGCTTCATGTATTTAAAAACAAAACAAAAACAAACAAACAAACAAACAAAAAAAAGTTCCAAATCTCTGATGCTCCATCACTAGTGAAGCCTGTTAATCTAAATCACCAAAGTAGTGCACTTCTCACGTTGTGACGACAATTCAGAAGCTAAAGATGGGTCCGGTCCGGTCCGGTTCGTTCGGGCGAGATGGTTCACAGCGCCACCGTTAGACACCAGCTGACTCGTTACTTTAACCAGCTCGAGATCGACACGCAGCCCCCGTCCTCGTTTTATAGTATTTTATTTTTTGTTTTGTTGCTTCTAGTGTTTTTCTTATGTATATTAATTGTTGTAGATGTAAAGATCGTATGGGAAGTGTTGCTTTTTCGATGAAACACGACTCCCAAGAATAAAAGGGGTAAAGGATGGGGAAGTGTATAAAAAAAGAAAATAATAATAAAATAAAAAATTTAAATAAAACAAATGGTGGTAAAGGTTACGGCAAAGTATGTACTTTTGGGGACAAAAGTAAGATTGAAGTGTGAAAATCAGGAGGATAGGGTGTAAAAAGTCTGGTTTTTATCTTGGTGGTACTCGTCTTCGTGTCAAGGAATAGGAGGAAATTTGAACGAGCGCTGTCTAGCTGGTTGGAAAAAAGCCCAAATTGAGTTCAGTTTCATCCTTACGTGGGTTGTGTGTTTGCACCGTTTCTGTGTGTGTGTGTTTCGTTTTCTCCACGTCCCAGTCACATTGAGGAACCGCAGTAAGTAAGGAGGTCAGAAGATCTGTTCTGTGCCAACTTTGTGCCAACAGGACACTTTATCATTAAGCCAAAAGGTGACCGAGTTCTCGTCAAACTTTTCAGAGGGACAGGTTTCCTCCTTAACCGGATTGCTAAGCTTCACTTTTTTTTCTTTCCCCTTTACTAGTTCTACATCAAAAGTAATAACAGTCCAGCGATCCGTGTGACCTGAGCTAATCAACACTGCCTTATTATAATAACGTCATGTGAGCCAAGTAATTAGCTCACGTTAGATAGCTTTGTGGGTTGGAGCGCCCTGACGTGACGTGGTGGAACATATTAGCATAATTCCGTTGACCAACCTGTGTTTCTGAGGCTAATACTACAAGGTCTACTGCTCTTCAGAAATGTTTGCTTTTCCCTCCTTTTCCTTGAACTTAACTTAATGCTGAGAGGTCATTCCTTGTTTAAAAAAAAAAAAGAAGAAGAAAAAAAAAAAAAAAAGCAGAGTATGCCAAACATAAAAAAAGGACACTTTGACACTTTGGAACGGCTCTCACGTTGGAAATGTGTATTAAATATGATGTCAGTGAAGGAGATGGAGATGGTGCCAACTGAGAATGGATGTTTATTAGAAAAGAAAAGAAAAAGCTCAGTCTTCATTTTCACTCTAATACCATGTAGGTATTCAAAACCATCAGTATTAGCTATTAATAGTTTTTTTTTTTTTAAGTTTTGTTTTGTATATATAGTTGGTCATTGAGTGGCCAGACACGACAGAAAAGAACAATAAATACTAAATGTAGCTTCTTGCTTTGATGCACTTTTTTTGAAACATGGCCTTTTGCTACCCCGTCTTCAACATTTACACAATCATTTAGCGCGTTATTAGATAAAACAAAAACAAGAAGCGAGACACGATGCAGCTTTAACGAAGACAAAAAGGACGTGGTTGTGTTTGTTTTCGTAGGTGATGAATTTCAGCCCTTCGTGACTAATATAAAAGGCTGGGTCCTAATTTTTAGTTGAACTCTATAAAGCAGATTCGACCCCGGTGTGAGGTTCACACTCACGACACCACAGGCAGGGCCGTTCAGTCACCCTTTAAAAAGAATGTTTCTGGTGTGGGTCTGGTAACAGTCATGAGGTGATGAGGATATATTATATAGGGGATGTAGTTTGTTTAAATTTCTCTCTTAACTCTTAACAAAGCGCATCGATATCCACTGCCTCCGTGTGCGTCACTCCATTTTTGTACCCTTTTATATATTTTGTATTGTTGCTTTTCACCTTTTATGCACTCGTTTAGGTAAAAAGAAAACCGTAAGTGGTGCACGAGTTTTTGATCCTTTGCTTTAGATGATGTATATTCTGGGTAAATGATTCGTCACACCCAGGTAAGAAGACACCAGTTACGTTCCCTTGGTTTTGTCCAGCTGCAGGTTGTATATTGTGCAGAGCGAGTATTTTAACAGGACGACTTGATGATAAAAAAAGCTTAAAAGATGTATAGTTCTAAACTTTTTGTATGCCGTGATAGTTGAGGGGAGCAAAATAAAGGAAAACCGAAAATGTTAAGGAATGTTCCAATTTTTTTTTCCTGTAAATTGAGTCTATTTATTTGCTTTATTTAGTTTGCTATATTTTGTATGTATACGCAACATTACAGCAAAAATGTTACCTGAGAAGTATAAATATGAGTAACGATACTGTGGTCTTTGTATGTCAAGATTCTTGAGTATAAATAGCTTCTTTTTTTTTTTTTTTTTAATGTTTGCTCGCCATGCAGCCTTTTGTAGGGTTAAATAAACCTGTTTCCCTTACGTACGTCTCATTTGTACTTTTTTTTTTTTCTCCCCCCCCAAACAACACACACCATTTCTTGAACAAAGCTCAACACTGCCCTCTGATGTACACACACTCACCACTATCTACAAATGTGTCACACACAAGTACATCACAAGTAGTTACCTTTATTATGTTCATTGAAAAATACAGTGGTACATCTCTCAAGATTATTCAAAGCATCGATCTGAAAAGAAAAATACATTTTGAAACCATACAGCGATCTACATTCAAATCAAACACACAAATGTATCTTTATGAACATTTTAATATGATAGTGTCTATTAATCCAGCAGCTGTCTGGCAGAAATAAAGTCAACATTAATGTACGTTTTAAAACACTTTACCAAATACGGCGGTTAAAAACGGCTAGCTTGCACAGGTTCAGACGTGTTTAGCGAGCGTCACGATTTAATCAAGCTGCTGTGTAGCTACGTGCTTAGAGTCTTTCTCCCTGATGAGAATTTTAAGTGCTTGGAAAAAGTGCTGGAACTTTTCTTGAAACATGCAAGAGAAACACAGTTCAGAAAAGGCTTTAGTCTTGTATTAAAAAAAAGAAGAAGAAAAAAAAATCAGTGTGAAGGGTCTTAAGCTGCCACAGACTCGTCTAGATGAAATAACGGTTGGACGTACAATCGACAGGCATCTTTAACGTTCTTTGGTTTTCCTGGTGCAGTTTGAGTAAACAGGGAATTTTCTCCTTCTGTTCATTGCATTCAATGAGGATGATGGAGACACTGGGGATAGAAATGTGGGCTTGCCTGATTTGCAGCAACCACAGTCAGTTCTTCCAAGTCGAACTGGGCAAAACGAGTCGCTTTCCCGGCTTTAAACCCGACATGATGGTTGAGACCCGGCATGTCGGGTCTAACTTCTCCTTTATGTCCAATAATTGTGTCCAGATTTGAGACGGATGAAGTTCGTGTCGGGTGCAGATTTGGTAACTGAAGAACAAGAACTCCAGTAGATGCAAGAACCTCAATCCTGAAACCCTGGTTCCTTCTGTATTAGGGTTGATGATTACTGCATCATGGTTGCTCATCTCTGACGGCAGTGTGACGTGGAGGAAATACATTAATGGCACACGTTTGAACAGCACTGCGTATCTGAACTTCCCCAGTCCAAGAACATCACGACACCTGATTTGTTCCACCCTTGCCAGCATCTTCGAGATGAGGTGGGAAGTGTTTGCCTTAGGCAAAGGTAGGATTTTTTTTTCCTTCTATACAGAGTAAAACAAAAACTGAGACAATATCCAATAGCTTTATACAGCTGCTTCTCAATAAATTAGAATATCATCGAAAAGTTGATTTATTTAATCAATGCAAAAAGTGACATTTATTATATAGGTTCATTATACACAGACTGATATTTCAAGTGTTTATTTCTTTTTGTGATGATTAAGACTTGCACCTTTTTAAAAGATTTTGTCCCAAATTTTTGTTGAATATCTTTTTTTTTTCTTTATTGGTCTTGAGTAATCAAATTTTCTGAGCGATTGATGAGTGAATTTTGGGTTTGCGTTAGCTGGAAGCCATAATCATTCAAATTAAGAGAAATAAACACATGAAATGTATCAGTCTGTTTGTAATAAATCAATATAATATACAAGTTTCACTTTTTGAACTGAATTACTGAAATAAATCAACTTTTCAATGATATTCTAATTTATTGAGAAGCAGATGTACATTAGGCTGAGGGTCAGTAGACCAATCGGCAGATCAGAACAGTGATTCGATCCTTGAAAGTGATTAATTGGCACAGAACATTAGCAAAGTAAACGACTGATTAGATCACATTATCTTTCTGCTGATTGGACGATCCTAATCCAACGGGTGAATGCCCTATATAGCGCTAACACGCATTACTTTCAAAAGGTTGCTCTCAAAACACAAAGCAAAAAACTACACTAGCCCTACAAAGTGTATGATGAAGAATTCTAAAGGCACAATAAAGATTCGTAAGAGCTTCGTTACAGGTCGGTGTGTCCGCTCGATGTGGCTACATCATGTCTATGGTTCCATCTGTGCGCGGTTTATATTAGCTGGTGTGATGAAAGTCGCCCCGTTGTCCTCCCGTCTTACTCAAAAGTCTGACGTCGGTTATAACGATGTCACGGCTGACCGCTTTACACATGTCGTAGAGCGCCAGGGCGGCGACCGATGCCGCGGTCAGAGCCTCCATCTCCACTCCGGTGCGGCCAGTCGCCTGGCAGGTCGCCATGACGACGGCCACATGGCCTTCTTCCAGGAGCTCCACGGTGACGGAGGTGTGGTCGAGGGATACGGGGTGGCAAAGGGGAATGAGACCGGATGTTTGCTTAGCACCCATGATGCCTGCGAGCTGGGCGACCGCCAACGCGTCACCCTTAGCGATCTGGTTGGCGCGGACCAGGCCGAAAGCTTTGGAGCCTAGAAGCACGCGGGCGCTGGCTGTGGCAGTACGGCGAGTCACCGCTTTACCGCCCACGTTCACCATGGAGGCTCTGCCGTGCGCGTCGGTGTGGGTCAGCTGGTCAGAGGTCGGGGTGTGATGTGATGCACTAAAGCCTCCTCGGGCATCGCTTTGGTTGTGGCATTCCCTTACGTTGCGCCGCATTACGTGTTTGGGGATTAAAGTGCTTAAAAGAGATGTGGCGAAAGACTGGACGCCCCTCGGCGTGTTCCGCCTGAGAGGGACGACAAGTCCGGGCGCGCGTCTCAGCCACGTAAACTCACCTGTGCGTGTTTCAGAACATGAAGCGTACTCGGAATCGGGAAATGCATTGCTACAAAATTCCTCAGGGGAAACCCGCCTCCTTCCCTGATGGACATGGTAAACATTTGGTGGCGTCTTGCTCTCGTGAGAGACGCCGGAGATTGTAGAAGCTGGTGTGTTCATGGTAAAAGTGCTGCTGTTTAAGCCTTCGTGAGCCTGGCCACTGCGGTGTAGGTAGTACGGGTTCTCAAAATGGGGCAATACTCGGCCTGGCACAGGTCTGCGGTAAGTATGGACGTGATCTCTCCTCGGCTCACTTCTCGACACGGGTGCAAGCCGGTTTCCCTCTTCAGCTGAGGGACAAAAAGGAAACATTCAGCAAGTAACACAATCATATTACAGGACATAATGTTGAATACATACACATGTAAAATGTAAATGTTACACTGGTACATTAATTGCTCCAACAATTCACTTTTACTGCACGCACATATTAATTATCCTTTCATTTTAGACACTGCTACATGATGAGCTCATTTAGAGATGGAGGAAAAAAAAAAAAACATTTGTTATGAATCATGATTTTTACAAATTTTTACATTCATTTATACAGTTTCAGGAGCATGTTCATAAGTCAGATTTGTTCATAAGTCAGACAAATTGAGTCTCCTACGCCTTTGACACGAATATACAATGTAAAGCATAGCGATTCAATTGACTAAATCTTTATCCCCTTTCCCCACACTGCCATCATGTGACCAAAACCTTTAACCTGGCCCAAGGAAATGAATCTCATGGTGAAATGTTGTCTCTGCGCCTTTAAATCATGACGGGAATCCTGGACACCATTCTGTCTCGGAGCGGTCTTCCCCATAAGAAATAATGGAAAACGATCGGCCAGTGAGCTGAACGGTCTGGTTTTCAGTTTGATTGGCTGTGACCGTTGATTGATCAGCCTCAGATAAGAGTGGCGCAATACACACCCACTTTTATGGAGATACATTATCAAAAATCGTCTAATCTGCCAGTAAGTGCCACAAAACCAGCCAATCACAGACTTCCACACACGGCTTCTGATTGGCTGTTCCTTCTCTATCAGCTGGCAATAGCTGCAATTACTGTTAAAATGCCGTATTTTGCGTACTCAAATGCTGTTGTTTATTTATTTTTAGAAAAAGGCAAGTCAGCATAAGTGAGTTCATTCAAAAACGAAATCCCCCATGCACTCCTCAACCAGCAGCTATTATAATAAGAGTACAACAATTGTTTAGCTTTTTTATTTATGTATTTATATTTTGGATATTTAGAAGAGTTTTACTGTTCAAAAACAAACGTTGTCTTTAATTTAAGGTTTAAAATGTCAAGATTAAAGATCATTAAACTCTATATGTGGCTTTTGCATTTTTTTTAAAGTTTAGTTTTATACATAACTAATACCCTGATTTATGGTTTTATATAGTTATAAGCAAAACATCAAATTAAAGAAGCATTTAGTTTTATCCAATCAATCGAAAAAAAATAATCACCCAACTAATCGACTATCAAAATAATCGTTAGTTGCAGCCCTAATATATATCACACTGTATATAATGACGGATCTAATTATCTAAATAGCATTTGGACTATAAGATTAGTCTGACCAAAAGACGATCGGTGATAACTGCTTAAAGATGTATTACGTACAGCTGTGTCACCCACCAATGAGGATCATCGGCCTGTTTTTCATCTGAGAGATATTGAACATGCCTGCGGAGATAAAAACAAACAGAGGAAAACACTTAGAAGGAAAAGACTAACTGTATCTGCAAAATAACCGAATGTTCCATAATAAAGCACAGACAAAATAAATTCCACAGACATGCAGGAGCGGAAGATCATATTCAAACTGTAGAAGATATCGAGCTTCATTTAAATCAGAGGAAAGAATATTAATAGGACGAATCAACCCAGGACAGAGAGAAGATGAGAGATGAAGCATTGTGTATAATATCTAGAGCTTTCGTTTTTTTGAGTGTGTACCAGCGTGTTGTTTCTTCTTCCGTCCTACTGCAGCTCCTATTATCTGCAGAAGTTCATCATCAGATGCTCCAGAGCGGAGACAGTCTCTCAAAGACACCTCGGAATTTCCGAACAAACACACCTACAACACACACACAGGCCCAGGTTGCAGACCTTGAAATATGATACACAATAGCAAATATGGTGGATTTTAAGGACCACACACACTGAAGATGTACCTTTAGGTTGCCATCGGCTGTGATGCGCAGACGGTTGCAGGAGCCACAGAAATGATCTGACATGGAGGTGATGAAACCCAGCTGGCCTTGAAATCCTGGTACTCTGTAAGCCTGAGACCACACACACACACACACACACACACACACCAATCAAAGAATCAAACTGTGAATGCCCTGTCATGGGTCACAGGGAAGTAAAGTCTACAAACTACATTTGGGTAAAAAAAAAAAAAAAACTGCAGCACTGGAAAGAGTCATAACCAGACGCTGCTCACATACTGCCTTAATCTATTCCCATGAAGACGCCACATGACGAATGAGTTAAGTTTGGAATGATTTAATAATCAAGGTCTGACCTTGGCGGTCCCTGTCTCGTCCCCAGGAAGCGGCTCCAGATTGGGCCATTGCTGCTTAATGCGGTCCAGCATCTCTGCATAACTCACCATCTTCCTGAAGTTCCACTTATTGCCTGCAGAGGGAGCCAAAAACCAGATGCATATCACCATGTGTTCACCGTGTACAGTACATACCCTTACATACGCCGTCCCACAATGTCCACTGAACATCCAGGATTCAAGTCTAAAATACGTGTCTGTTACAGCTAACCTCTGTCTGTAACCAAAGGCAATCTAAAGAAATCTGGATAAAGGCTTCATTTTATTTCTTTGAGCAATATCTACTGCTCAATACTACACACACACAAACACACACACTTTTGAGCCATTATTTGCTTTTGTATTGATCAGCAATTAGGCGAGTTTACCATCAAAGGGCATGTACTCTATAAAGCGCACATCCAGAGGCTTTCTCTCGGTCAGAGTCACAAAGTCCAGGAGCTCATCTTCATTCAGGCCCCTCATCACCACGCAGTTCACCTGCACCCAAAGCAAACTGGTTTAACTGTGACCTCACACCCGAGTATAGATTAATGAACATCTAGTTACTCAGTAGTTAGTCAACACTTTGGACCCCTGGCTGGAGGTTATTTAATGGTCTGGTTGTAGGTTACTCGACCCTTCAGAACAGTTGACTGGAGGTTACTCAAGACATTATGATGAGGCTCACATGCCACATGCTTATTCCAAAGGTTTGTCCCTTTTTGGAGGTTCCTCTAATAGCTAAACCACCAGAGCTCTATAAATATAAAACTTTCTTTCGAATATGTCTATTTTTACAATACATCCAGCCTTATTAGCCTTATATGTTAGAGCCTTATTTCAAAATGAATTAACTTCATTATGTTCCTCAAAGTTATAAATCAATACCCCATAATGACAACATGATCATGTGATTTCTTTCATTCCTTATTTTTACTTTTAATTCGCAAAGATTTCAAACAAACTTCTTTCACGTTGTCATTATGAGGTATTGTTTGCAGAATTTTGAGGAAAATAATGAATTTAATCCACATTTATTTATGGCTTTTTTAATGGCGTTATATAATTGTTCATGCATTTTAAGGCTAAGCTATTAAGAACAGTATCATTTACACATATTAAAAATAAAAACAAATATTAACGTAAATTACGCTACGTTTTAAATGAAATTAACATGTTTTGGGACCACATTTGGGGTATATTTAAAAGTTTAAAGTACAAAAATAGACATTTTTTGACCAAAACTCAAAGTTGTGGTCTCTAGGAACGTAACTAATTTTTGGAGGTCGACTGTATTGTATACATCATCTCCCTTAATCTTCAGGTATTTAAAAAAAAAAAAAAGAAGGTTTTAATGTTCAGGTTTCTCGTATTTAAACATCCATCACAGACATTTACATTTACAATTTCACATTCATTTATTACCTTAACTGGATTGTAGCCCAGATCAATGGCCTTATCAATACCTTCCATGACCTTATGGAAACCTGTAGAGAGAAAAAAAAAGAAAAAAAAGAGTCACACAGGCAGCAATGACATCCTGTAGTTTACAGAACATTATACCGATAACTTCAGGAAAAAGAAGTTAAATCAGAAAAAAAATGCATCGCACATCTGATAACAACAACACGTCTGTTGCAAAAGTGTAAGATAATGTGTGTTCATATAGATATGCAGGGGGATTCATTTGAAAGAGCCCCAGAATATTCTGCATACTGTACAATGTGCTCCTCAGTATACAGACATGCCAGGATGCCTCCGAATCAGACTGCGGACAACAATCACGCCGTTTAATGGCGTATCCCTTCACTCTCATCAGGACGCTGGTGTACAGTAACGAGCAGCACGTCTTCATCGTACGGACCTACTGAGTCACCGATTTGTTTAAACGAACAAAGTGAATTTAGGAATAAACATGGCGTTTCTGATGGAGCCCAGGAACGACGGGATCACTGACGGGATCTTTCGAGTGAATCGCCCTGCGTACATTAAACAACCATGTATGCAGCAGTAAAAGAAACTTTATTATCCATGCTCCCTGTGTTTTCCTGTGTACTGCTGTTATTTCTCCTGTGCCACACTGCTCCATCTGTCTAACACCGAGGGATCCACCACCCAGTGCTCGAACAGTCTGCTGCTCTATTTGGCTTTTTAAAGCTCTGCTACATCAGCAACAAAAAAAAAAAAAAAACAAACAAAAAAAAATCGTCTACCTAGTCTCTATTTACTCGGAATACAGAGAATAAAGCGGAGGTAACCATGTGAACATCCTGATGTTGGACACCACAGCACACACCCCCGAGGCCCTGCGGCGCCACCCCAGGACCCAAAACCGAGGTGGTTTTAATGTTATGGCTGATCAAGTGTATGTTTTATGTTTTATCTGGAGCTGAATAGTGGTTTACAAATTTATTAAAAATCATAACTGTTACGTCTAAACAATGAATATCGGCACCTCTGAATATTCTCTCTCATATCTGTTGCATCCTAAGGCATTTACCCTTAGGAACAACTGTAGCTTTGAATTGACCTCATATACTAATACATTTTACTAAACATACACTGACAAAACAACCATCCTTAAGACACGAGACTGCTCTATGGAATCCGTCCGCACTGCATACAAATACTGTGGAGAGAAAAAAAAAAACCTTTCTATATATTTAACTCTTTTTAACACCTCTAACTGCAGCTGTTATATGGCTGCTTGTACACCACACACACACACACACACACACACACACACACACACACACACACACACACGATACTATATAATGCCTGGTTTTATAGGACATAAATAAATATACTGTATAGCCTCATTTGTTATCTCTTCGCACAGTGGGTTCATCACAAATCATCACACCTTGACTTTGCCCAAGAGAGACAAAATTAGTTAAACTTTACCTTTTCGTCTAACGATGAACTCGAACTTGGCTGGCACTAGTGTGTCTAGACTGATGTTGAGCAAGTTCACGCCAGCTTTCTTTAAACCGGGCAGCAGCCTGGAAAGGTTCATACCATTAGTAGTTACAGCGATTGTATTCAGACCCTCCATTTTCCTCATTTCAGCTGGACAAATAGAGAAAGAAAGAAGGAAAAGAAAAAAGAAAAAAAAAGGCTTGTTAACAAGATGATCAAAATGTGATATTTCAAATCGATATATAGTAGAAAAATGTACACGTCTAAATGCTACTTCTAAAAATGAAACAGCTAGTGAATATCTCCAATGAGTGCAAAATTCCCATGAATGGTTTAGGAAGAGTTAAATGATGGAATAAAAGTGTGACTATAAAAGTCCAAAACTATGACGTTTTCACAAACACTGATTTTATGACCACCTGATCTGTTGAGCAGAGTAACACTTCGATCACGTTGAGATATACAGTACAAGGTCACCCGGGAGTTGAGTTTTACCGTGACATGACTTCAGCTAAAAGAATCTCCTTTTATCATTACGGTTTCCCATAAAGAAACATTACTCGATGTCCAAATTCAAGTGAGCTTTATCATAAACAAATATGATCACCACCACCATTATTACCAACGATATGGAGGACGTCGGGGCGGATGAGGGGTTCTCCTCCGGTCAGGCGAATCTTCTCCACGCCCTCTCGCACGAATAGTCGAGCCAGAGTCAGCACTTCATCTGAGGATAAGAGCTGTTGTTTTGGACTCAGCTTCACCCCTTCCTCTGGCATACAGTACTGACCTGAGGGACAGAACAGAACATGTGGACCTTTAATAACTGCTTGGACAAAAGGTCAAGTGTATTAGTCAGACTGTAATTTATTTATTTATTTATGGTGCGATATATATTTTTTCTGTTGTGTAATATCCGAGTACACATTTCTTAACTTAATTCATTCTTATTAGTTCTGCAACAAATGCATCAATCAAACCAGGAATAATAGGAATTACTGCACAATATATGTTTATTCAGTTGTGCTATATACATGTACAAAAACATGTTGTTGTTTTTCTTTTAACCCTAGGCACAGACCGAGCGAGTGACACCAGCCGGTTCTGAAGTATAAATGATCATTGTAAACCGATTTATTTAATAAAATGTTATGTAATTAAATGTCATTAAAACACTGAATTTCACTTTTGTGTCAAGACTTGTGACAGGTTATCATGATTAAACCAGAATTTAAAAACACACACAGTGTATATTGAAAGGTTTTCTGCAGTATAAATAAATATATAAAATTAAAAAAAAATATTACATTTAAATGATATTAATCTTAAATTTTACAATATCTTACGGTTTTGTGCAATAACACCTTTTAAAACTGTGCAATATTTTATTAACTAGTGAAATTTGATTTCCCATTTGCATTTATACACTTTTCTGTCCCTACTTTATGTTTGTACATTTTCTCTTTGCTTTAATAAACGAATAAAGGTATCTCATATTATGTTTTCATTTCGCTGCTACACACGTGGACAAAATTGTTGGTACCCTTCGGTCAATGAAAGAAAAACTCACAATGGTCACATAAATAACTTTAATCTGACAAAAGTAATAATTAAAAAAAATTATATGAATGTTACCCAATGAAAGTCAGACATTGCTTTTCAACCATGCTTCAACAGAATTATAAAAAAAAAATGAACTCATGGAACAGACCTGGACAAAAATGACGGTACCCCAAGAAAATACTGAAAATAATGTGACCAAAGGGACATGTTAATTCAAGATGTGTCTACTAATCAGCATCACAGGTGTCTACAATCTTGTAATCAGTCAGTGGGCCTATATATAGGGCTCCAGGTCGTCACTGTGTTGTTTGGTGACATGGTATGTACCACACTCAACATGGACCAGAGGAAGCGAAGGAAAGAGTTGTCTCAGGAGATTCGAAAGAAAATTATAGACAAGCATGTTAAAGGTAAAGGCTATAAGACCATCTCCAAGCAGCTAGATGTTCCTGTGACTACAGTTGCACATATTATTCAGAAATTTAAGATCCATGGGACTGTAGCCAACCTCCCTGGACGTGGCCGCACGAGGAAAATTCATGACAAATCAAAGAGACGGATAATCCAAATGGTAACAAAAGAGCCCAGAAAGACTTCTAAAGAGATCCAAGGTGAACTTCATGCTCAAGGAACATCAGTGTCAGATCGCACCATCCGTCGCTGTTTGAGCCAAAGTGGACTACATGGGAGACGACCAAGGAAGACACCATTGTTGAAAACAAATCATAAAAAAGCCAGACTGGAATATGCCAAACTACATGTTGACAAGCCACAAAGCTTCTGGGAGAATGACCTATGGACCTTTTTGCCAAGGCACATCAGCTCTATGTTCACAGACGGAAAAATTAAGCATATCAAGAAAAGAACACTGTCCCCACTGTGAAACATGGAGGAGGCTCTGTTATGTTCTGGGGCTGCTTTGCTGCATCTGGCACAGGGTGTCTTGAATCTGTGCAGGGTATAATGAAATCTCAAGACTATCAAGGGATTCTAGAGAGAAATGTGCTGGCCAGTGTCAGAAAGCTGGGTCTCAGTCGCAGGTCATGGGTCTTGCAACAGGACATTGACCCAAAACACACAGCTACAAACACCCAAGAATGGCTAAGAGGAAAACATTGGACTATTCTAAAGTGGCCTTCTATGAGCCCTGACCTCAATCCTATTGAGCATCTTTGGAAGGAGCTGAAACATGCTGTCTGGAAAAGGCACCCTTCAAACCGGAAATAACTGGAGCAGCTTGCTCATGAGGAGTGGGCCAAAATACCTGCAGAGAGGTGCAGAAGTCTCATTGACAGTTACAGGAATCGTTTGATTGCAGTGATTGCCTCAAAAGGTTGTGCAACAAACTATTAAGTTAGGGGTACCATCATTTTTGTCCAGGCCTGTTCCATGAGTTCATTTTTTAAAATAATTCCGTTGAAGCATGGTTGAAAAGCAATGTCTGACTTTCATTGGGTAACATTCATAGAATTCTTATTTATTATTACTTTTGTCAGATTAAAGTTATTTCTGTGACCATTGTGAGTTTTTCTTTCATTGACCGAAGGGTACCAACAATTTTGTCCACGTGTGTATGTCCCAATTAGTTAAAATTAAAGAAACAATAAAGGGACATCCCCCAAAAGTGATGAAAACGTATTCAGGACAAGGACTTTGTGCTTTCTGAGTAAGAGGACTTTGCACCTGGCCATCTCAAACAACCCCAAAACTGATTATATTCCTAGAACAGCATGCCACGTCGTGTTTTTATCCAATACACACTTTTAAATAGAAAAAAAAATTTACTCAAACTAAGGCTTTACTGTATTCCAGCATTAATTTTAACACAAGTAAACACTGTAATGCATTGTTTTTTTGTAAAAATTATCTATGTACAGTACTGGCATGTGCTCTACTTCAAAACTAATTCATTTGTTTTAAATCTTATATAAAGCTGAGTCAACATCCCCCTCTTTAAAGTCACGATTTAACTTACAGCGGAGGTTGCATTTTTCTGTAAGAGAAATCCTGAGATAATTATGTCTCCTTCCAAAAGTGTCCGTGAGGAATTCTGAAAACGGTGAGATGTCCTTTAAAACCCGCCTCTGGCCGTCTGCTAGAGTTAACCCCTGAATGCAAAGAGAAAGAACAAAAACAACAATAGGGTAAATCGACAAAGAGTTTCCCTAATGTCTTTACTATAAATAATAAATCAGGCCCAACACCAGACCAAAACACAATTAAACACTGTAATGCATTGGAATTATGACACCACATGTCGCCTGTCACGTCGACCACTGCGTTAGTGTTGTATGTCATTTAACAGCAACAACTGAGACTTCATACTGTCTATTTTTACATCAGTTAAAACCACAAGGGTTTTCATCTGTTCATTGAAAGAAAAGCAAGAACAAAAATGAACGCATGAACTTACAGTATGTGCTGAGGCGTGACGTGTCTAGTCCATGTTTAAAACATCAAGGGGTTTTGTGTCTAAACCTTTAACCTTGAACAAGTCAGGATTAAATAATAACGGAGGTCCAGTACATGAAAAACAAGCTATATGGTTTTGTTTTTTTATTTCAAAAAAAGTATAAATCAGAAACATGCATACGCACATCCGTTTACAATTTCCAAAAGTATTTTGTGACTTACAGATAATCACAGTCTCAGCTTTCACTGAGAAACTTCTGCATAAAATTCCGTAGAGAAACACTTACATGATTAGTTTAGTCTAGTAAGATTAGCTTAAAGATTAAAAGAAATATAAGATGGCTTGCAGAAACTTTTGCTAAGAGTGACAGCAATAATATCTTGAGAGCGTAATATCTCTCGCCAGAGGTCAATTTGACAAAGAGGTTTAATTTCTGAACGTGCCCGTCTAGTGGACGTTGCTTTTAAATCCCCAAGATATTCATCAGGAGACACAGCGAGTGTGTGAACAATAGCACTTACGTCACTGCTGCTTCTTAATTAATGTGCGAGCACAATCATATAAGGATCATTGCAAGAAAACTGCAGCCAGTGTGTGCATGTCACAATCGAGACGTTTTTGTGTTGGGTACAGAGAAGCCAATCAATTCCGATAAATGACAGCGATTATTATTATTATTATTTAATTGTTATCATTATTATTTTAAAAAATTAGTGGTCACAAGAAACTCTTAACTTGGGTTTTGGGTTTGAATGCTTTTTGATTGGACTGAAATTAAATCAAATATCTTTACTTGTCAAATGTTTTCAGATATTTACAACTTTTAGTGATTAATTCATATTTTAATGTCCATGCCGCAAGCACAACACAGTATTTTTTTAGAGATGGGGAAAAAAATTCTTGCATGGTGATTCACTTTTTGATCCATTTTTTAAAATACATTTTTATATACATATACATATACTATATATAGATATATAGATAGATAGATAGATAGATAGATAGATAGATAATATTACATTTCTAAAAGAGATGAACCGGTTGCTCAGTCAGTCATCTGTAACCAATGATCGAACAATCAGCCTCAGATATAAACAATTCTGTACCGAGCGCAAAGCATTCCAAATTTGACGCGACAGAAACACATTTTTTTTATTATAAAATAAAATCTGATATAAATATATATGGTGGTATAGTGGATAACAATGTCGCCTCGCAGCCTCAGGGTCCGGGTTCGATTTATGTTCACTCCAGGTAATCCGGTTTCCTCCAACAGTTCAAATACATGCAGATTAGGTTATGTGACCTAATTAGGACATGATCAGGACAGATTAAGGCATGTGTTTTTTTGCACATGCACAATCATGCAGCATCTTGGTGCGGATGCTCTCCAGGCTTTTGTGTGTTTTTACTTGATTGTAATACTCTTCCTCTATTATTTATTTAGAACTTATTTTTTATATCAGGACAGCCTGCCCTTTCAAATCATGCGGTTTGAAAGTGCTTTAGTTTTTAGAATTTCTCTCAGTGAACTGAAAGACCTTTTGAATCTTGTATCTTAACTGGCGTTCCCAAATTGCTCGTAGTGTGTGAATGAGTGTGTGCGTGTGTCCTGCGATGAATTGGGTGTACCCAGCCTCGTGCCCAAGTCCCCTGAGATAGGCTTCAGACCCCAATATATATATATATATATATTTTTTTTTTATCCAAAGGATGAGCAGAATATTATTAAATGGGGATGAATATTAGTGGACAGACTAGTGAACACTGAGGTGTGCAATCTGTGCGAGGCTGAGGTGTCACGAAACTCAGTGCAGATTAGGGTGTACATGGTGAGTGGATCACTTCCGGGTTTCTTCACTAGGTATTACGTAATCGTTTACCCCCAAATAAAACAGCGCGTGAGACGGGTGCACGCGCCACATGTTACCACAACGAGGCCGAAGTTGTAGCTGATTCACAAACACGCGCTAAACTTTCGCTTCTTCGTTTGTTTATGCATGTACGTTATTTATGTGTGTGTGTACCTGTTCGCCTCGGTGTGTGAGGTTAGCGCTGGTGTAAGGTGACGCGCACTGCTGTTCTCCCCGACTCGGCCCGGTATAAAGTCTACACACCGGCTCTCCGGAGGACGCTGTCCGTCTCCACAGAGGAACCAAAGCGCTGGATGAGAGAACCCGGCCACACTGCCCGCTGTACAGGGCCATCTCTCTCTCTCACACACACACACACAGTCTCAGCGCCAACTCAGCTAGTGCGCATGCGTCACCGCGCGAGCGCCCCACAACAAAGTGAGGCCAATGGAAAGGGAGCGTGGCGCGAGACTCTGATCAGCCAATCAGCTGTCAGGACGGCAGACTGCATCATGGGAAATGTGGTTTACTTGTATTTGGGACAAAATGTACTACAAAGAAGTACAGTGATATTAGTTAAATAAAAACTCAAAGCATTTTAGCCATTATTTGTTCTGATGTTTATTTATATGGATTGTGCGGTGTAGAGCGACATATCCTTACTTTCAGCACAACCTAGGCTGAATTTTAGTTCATTTATCCACCTATACAAACATGACTGAGCAAAAAATGTATAAATGGGTGACATAGGCAAATAGATTGCACACACTAGTGTTAGTACGCGTCATCGAGGGGTAAAGAGTGTTTAGAAAGAGTTCAAAGATTAAATCTAAAAACAATCTGATGAGCTTTAATGATCAGTGATATTATTATTTCAGGTCGAAGCCCATGTACATGTCAGTCTGTCTGTCTGTCTGTTGTTCTGTATGTCAGAACTCTCTGTCTAACTAATTAATACAGAGAAATTACATTCTGTAAGGTTGAGTACTGAAGGACTGGCAAAGTTGAATAAAATCCTGCCAGTTTTGCGTGATGATGTGACAAAATCGGCTAGATACACACACATTTTTCGGAGACATTGGTAAATTGGTTTCGGGTCCTTCAATGACAGAAATGTAACAATATCACTGAAAAAGTGAGTTCTGACCAATGTACAGACAAAACCTTTCTTTAATTGATATAAATACACATGATCACATGTTTTTATTGTTGTTTTAGTTATTTTGTGACTAATATTATTATTATCATTATTAATAATATGCTCATTTTGAGAGTTCTACTTTTGTGACATCATTCCCATATTCTGGAAGTGGTAAAATTATAAAAAATAATGATGTCTTTCATTCTACCTGACATACCCAAAAACCCAAATACACATTTTGATATCTGAAGTCTCCCCGTTAACACACACTGGTAAGGCTTCCATATAAGTATATTATATATATATATAATTATATATATATATTATTATATATATATATATATATATATATATATTAATCATCTCTGAACTGTGCTGCAGATCTTCGTCACTCTGGTTTTGAGTGTTTTAACATGTGTTATATAATACTCTTTTTTTTTCTAAATATGCAAAACCTGAAGCATTGTACAAAACTGGAAATACAGGACATAATCTACTTCAAACTGCTGTCCTATGTGAAAACTTCTTTGCTTAAAAAGTGTTTCCTGCCACTTTATATTTCTTCTTTGCAGCATCTGTTACTGTTTTCTTGGCTCTCCTTCTCTTAAATTATCTCTTCTTCCTCAAAACACTAATCATATGAATAAACACACCATTTGGAAACATTTCTGAAAAAATATGCATATTAAAAAGGCTTATGAATGTTTTTTTAAATATTATCATTTTTAACAAATTCATTTTGGGAAGCATTTATCAGGTTATACAATTTTGTTTTAAGTAAATGATTATTTTAATCATCAATAAACTTGGTAAGCTCCATAGATGTCATGTGCTGGTGATTCAGTACGTTCAGGTGGTCATGTGATTTAATTTTATCTCCACAGAACGTTGCTGAGTCTCGACCTGAGCGACTGAAGCGACCCCAGATCATAACACTGTCTCCAGAGGCTTGTACAGTGGACACTATGCATGATGGGAGCGTCGCTTCATGCGCTTCCCTTCTCACCCTGACACGCCCATCACTCTGGAACAGACTCAGTCTGGACTCATCAGGTTTACAATATATTCCCTGCATGGATTAGATAATAGGTTGTGTTACAGACATGCAGAGAGAGAGAGAGAGAGAGAGAGAGAGAGAGAGAGTTAATTCTCTCATTGAATTCAAGATTCATATCTGCTTGAGTGGTATGACAACAGTCACAAAAAAAATAACAGGAGTAGGTTAAAAAAATATTTAAAAATTAAAAGAAAGAAAAAAACTCAATAGTATAAAAAGCATAATTATAAATAAATTCGTATAAAATAAAAGCGTACAGTCATTTAGTTCTGCAAAGAAACCATAATTAATTCTCATAATTAATTCTAACAGCATTAATTCATAATTAATGCTGTTATTTTACAAAGTGCCACAAGAGGGCAGTGTAGGATAGCTAACCCACTTCACGTGTCTGCGATTCTCTAATGGCTTTGTGTCTCTAAATGGGAGAGTGTAGCAAAGCAAACATGATATTACCATCATCGGGCATAACATTATAATATACTGTAATGTAATCACGCGTACAGTGCGCCGACTAATAAAAATGAAAAAAAAAAAAAAACTCTTCTACTCGGGAGGAAGTAGGCCGAAGGTCGAATAATCGTCCGAGTAAACATGCCTGTGAGTGCCTAGAGAATGTACTTAACACTACTTGAATCTTTCTTTACTTAAAGATGTTTTGAAAGGCAACCCTGCTGAGAAATCCAGTTTATCCTGGTGGCTACTTGCTGCCTGAGCACTGGCTGGACTGGTCGAGCTGGTAGGGTATCTTTGCCAGCTGTTAGAGTTTCTGAACTACTGTGAGTTATTACTGCTTCTTACACACAGAGGAGTCCATTTGTTAGAACTGAACACGACGGTGACCCGATCGGTATTTCTCAGTAATAAGGACGCTGGCAAAGCTCGCGCACCATTTTGACCAGTTTGGGCGAGCATCTGGTATCCAGCTGGGGAATGATCAACACACATTCCTACTTACGTGGTCAAATTTAGCAGATTTCTCCTTTCTTTAACTACACAGCTACATACAGGTTTACTGATTTACGACATTCTCTTCAGTACTAAACACAACAAGCCGACAGTAAAGTTTAGTTCATGTTTACATTCTAGACTAGTTTCTGTTCACTGGGTGTTTAAGGATGTGGGCAGCGAATATCGAGTATGTGTTTGTGTTTGGTTTCCCTCCCTAAGCACACGGGCACAAAATCAGAACCTGCCTTAGTGCTGCGTCTGCATCTACACAGGAAAAAACACCTCTAGCACGAGTATGAAGTTCTCCTGAGAGTAAGTCTAAAAGTGTTTACTTGCTCCTGCGATCATACAGTACGTACTGTACCTGATTTAACCCCTTAATATTCACATGAGCTTTAATAATTGAACCAAAATGGGATTCGATTCTGAGTAACGACGACTAATGAGATGGAAAAATATAGTTTGGATATTGTCATGTTTGTGACGAGGATGAAGAAAAAGGAAAGAAGCACGACAAAAATCTATCTTTTTTATATTTATTTAAAAGTAAGACCTTTTCACAACAGACACATACAGCTCCACACACAACTGCAAAAGCCTTTGAATGATTTTTTTTTTTGTTTACTTTTGTTTTTGTTTCAAACATTCCTAACACCATGTGAACCAAGTAAAGAATCAGGATTTTTTACATCATTTCATCAGGTGAAATACTGAGTCATCCACTCATATTCATAAAAAATATGATATAATAGCAGGTATTGAATGCACCTTGCCCACCGGTTCGGGTCCGCCCATGGATACGGGTCGATCCTAAAATAAATGTCTATCCTCGCATCAAATCTAGCACTCGAATTGATTTGAAAAGCGAAACGATAAAGATCATAAAAATCTTTTTTGTTTGTTTGTTTGTTTGTTTGTTCAAATATTTCCTCGTGACGCACTGCGCAATACTGCCAATGCGTCGCCGTGTTAAGTAGTGCACATTTGCATATGGGTGTGTTTATTTAAATAAAAAATAAAAATAAACGGTGGAGTGTTATTGCCTACTTAGGATGTGATGGATGAGAGAGGTGCATTCATCCAAATACAGACCGATTTAAAAGAAGATTTAAAAGAAGAAGAAGAAGAAGAAGAACTCCAACAAGCATGAGATACCCACCAACATAATCCAAAAAATAAAAATAAAATTAAAAAAATGCATGGACAAGAAAAATACAACTATCGAGAATACCATTTGCATGTTTTATTATTATTTATAATAATAATCCATTTAAATAATCAAAGGAACAAACACTGACATACATATTGCTGTTTTTTTGTCGCTGTTTTTCTGTCTATAAAACAGTTAAAGCAATTACAAAAGAGAAACTATTGGTCGGAAAGCAGGACATGTACAGAGGGCTGAAAGATGGCTTGATCTATATAGTTTAAGGACTCACAGGCAGACTGGATACAACTCACAGTCTTTACACACTTTATTTCGTTATCTCTCCCTTTCTCCCTTTTTTTTTTTTTTTTTTGGTATTGTATTGATTTCCACATTAACCTCCCACTTCAAAACACTTGAAAGCATCACTTGCTTGAAAATCCCCGACATAAATAAGTGACAAAGAACAATCCTTCAAATCTTCAAGTCAACATTTTGTTCTCTTCAGTCTCGCGGCCAATCAGGAGAGGTCCCCGCGGCCCCGCCCTGCCCCGCCCCACCTGCTTTTCCAAAGGAATGTTTAATTATAGTAAACAGTTTACTCAGAAATATTGCAATTGATTATTCGTTCTTCACAACCAGAAATGAAACGTGTTTTTGGGATTATCGTTGTTCCGCTCCACTCAGGCATCAGTCACTGTCCTGTTAAAGGTTGACTGTAAGAGGAATGCCGTTTTCTTTTCTTTTAAAATCAGAGTGCAGTAACAATAGTGCATCTGGTCTCGTGTCTGACCGTCGAGGCCGAACCAGTGTTAGAGGGACGAGCGCCCGTTTGGCTTGGTCGTGTCTCGGGTGCAACTCGGCACCAAAAAAAAACAAAAAAAAAACAAGACATTTACCGATCAAGCCGTAAAAGTACACTATAAAAGTCATCGTTTCCATTTTAATACCACAGTGTCTGCCCCAAGAAAAAGCAGTATTGCCGTGTAAAGGGTTTGAGGCTGAACCGAATATGGCTAGAGTTTGTCCTCAGGTACACACTCCTGTGTTCTGACTTGATTGCTTTCATTAATGCTCGTGTGACTCGCTCACACAGACAACAACAAAAACAACAACAACAACAACAACAAGAAAAATCCCTGACATTAACTTGTGTGTATGTGTTTTTGTTTTAATATACATAGAGAGAAAAAAAAAAATGTAAATAATGTAAAGGTTCGCAACATGCCAGGGAGAGATCGAGTTGAAGAGGTCAGCCTTTAATAATACACGGTTGTTTCTTTACTGTCAGGAATTTCAGGCTCAACCAGTGAACCCGGGACATCATCATTTTAAAACAGCAGGACACAATATACACCTGGACAATATGAACACATCATACATACAAAAAGACAAAATCATGTAAATGTCACGCTGGTTTTGAAGACATGTGCTTGATTCTGTAGTGTCCGATCGCAGACCGTGTACCGAACAGGGATGTGACTATTCTCTCCCACACACACACACAGACACACACACACACACACACACACACACACACACACATACACATACACACACACACGTCTCCTCCATCCCTTTTAGACGTCTCGAACTTTTGCGAACAAACAGGAAATACTTTTATTTTCCGCCCCAGACTGTTGGTTGGAATTCTGCGGCCGGACGTCTCAACTCTTGTCCTTCTCCCCATTTGATTCTTACGTTTTCAGTCCAGGTTGTTCTTTGTAGCTGAAATGGCATGTGGGCAAAAATGGTTTTAAGAAAAAAAAGAAAGAAAGTAAAAAAAGAGACAGTTCCCTTTTCGAGGTGTTTAAATAAGACGAGCAAGGTAGCCCTTGAGGGATCTCGGCTCCGTAGAGATGAGGTTCCGGGTCCGTCCCGCGTAGGGGACTTGTTGTTTTTAAGAGTGCTGAGCTGAAAGGGCTAAAGAACGAGCGCTGAGCTGTGTTTCTCAGAGAGCCAGCAGGGTGGGTGAGTTGAGCGAGTCTGAGGATTGATCTCCGCTACTACTGCTGCGCCGGTGGGCTTTGGAGCACGACTCGGAGGAGGGCGAAGGGCTTTCGGGCTCCAGCATGTTGGGGTAGGTGAAGATGAGGGTGGGGTTGCTGGGAGTCGACACCGGAGTGGAAGCTGCAACCACGGGAGTGTTGAGGCTGTCTCCGTCTGAGCAGTACATCCCCGCACCCAGGCAGATGGGCTTGATGACCGAGTGCTGGCTCTTGACCTGCTCCCGCTCCTCGCCGTCCTCCACGGGCTCCTGCTTCACCACGATGGAACTGTGGTTGTTCAGCGCAGACCGCGGCGGTAGGTTGGGACGCATGGTGGTCAGCGGCAGAGGGGCGCACTGCTCGGATAGGGAGCTCTGGTGACGCTCGTCTGGAGGGAGTTTACAGACCGGGTTGTGGGCCACGAGCATGAACTCCAGCTTGTCTTTCTCCTTCTGGAGCAGCTCGATCTCTTTCTGCAAATCTGCCTTTTCCTCCTCCAACTTCTCGGTTTCCTGAATAGAGGAAGCACAATCGGTTAAAAAGAAAAGAAAGAAACTGAAAAATACTTGCACTTTGTGAAACACTAGTTTCCAAGGCAACCAAAATTCAATAGCAGGCTTTACAGGATTCTACGCTTTAGCTGTAGAAGTTATAAAATGCAAGCACAGCAAGGACGCGTATCATGAGGTTCTTAAGGTGTATTAGTTTTAAATATATATATATATATATATATATATATATATATATTTATATATATCACCACCGACAAGAACCTCATTCTCATTAAAATAATAATAAAATAATAATAATAATTAAAATAGTTTAAGAAGGGCAACATAGGGTTCTATTCCAGGGGGGATAATAATAATAATAATAATAATAATAATAATAATAATAAAGTAAGCCCACAGTCTTGTTAAATGTAGTTAAAGATAAAACAGACTCTAGAAATCATTTCTGGGAGAATTAATAGATCTCCAGTACGCTTGTTGTGGCACACTGGAGCAGAAGTAAATCCTAATAAAAGTCTCTTAATGTTCCAAACGTCAATCTATCTGCTCTCATGGTGTGAAATTCAGATAAACTAGAAATCCATTAGCACGTCTGAAAGCTTATATGTAAGTGAGTCTTTTTTTCCCTCCTGTCTATCAGGTGCAGCTCCCCTGCGAGTATTATTTACACTGGCACTGCTCAAACCGGTTTAGCTAGCTCGTGGCACTAGCATAAAAATGCTAGGTGTTTTAGCGTACATGATCATGTGCTCTATCTGTTCATTTCAACCAACGTCACAAAAAAACAGTAAAGTCCACACGTGTGTATGTGTGTGTGTGTATGATGTTATGAAAGAGCAGAATTAATATCCTGATGTTTCCTTATTGAAACCATTGAACACAACAGCGCTTCATCCTATTAATCAGCCTCACAATCAGTAACAAACCGCTACTGAGAACGGGAACTTTAATCAGAACCAGCAAGATGAAACCCATGAAACCTGGGCAGAAATCACATCTGAACTTCCAGGTGTTGTGATAATACACATTATACGACACCTTTTTAGGAGAAAATGAGAACATGGCACTCAGTAAAACAATTTGCTGAGATATTTTTATTTTGTTGAGAAAGTACTCTTGAAACAGTGCACTCGTGCCACACATGTACTTTGTAAAGGAAAAAGAAAAAAAAAAAAAAAGCTTTGTCTTTATATCGACTCATGGAGCTTTAAGAACTTTATGAGGATCTCTGACACAGTTTTAAACAAACGAACCATTGTTGCAGGTGACACGCCCACGAAAAAAGTCATTTACTGGTATACAACCCAAGTGTGCGCTCTAAATCAGGAGCTTTAAAACTTATTGGATTTAGTGCACACAGTATGCTTCTCCAGTCTGCCCGAGGGGGGGGGTTGAGGGGGTTAAGCCAAGTCAGACGGAGCGGCTAGACGATGATAGCGTATTGTCTTCTGTCTGAGTGCCTTGACTTCATGCCATCGGTATGAGGAAGAAGGAAGCTAAAAACAAAGTAGCCACCGCAATTACAAACGAAAGACACAGGGCCCGGGAGATCAAAGAATTGTGATCGTTCCTTATTTGGTGAGATTTGGGGAGGATAAAGATAGCAGTGTGTAGGGTCTAATGGCTCTGCGGTAGGTTTCCTCTTCCCCCCCCCCCCCCCCCCTTGCAGCACATTCCTCTTTCGTGACAGCTGAGAGATGGCATTGTCGGGATAATTAGTTCAATCACAGATTGTACTTTCTGTTAAGAGGGGACATTCCCATGTTCTCCCAGACAACACGTGGTTTAAAGGCATAACGGCCACACAGGCTTTATAGTCGTCTCCGGCTTCTGACAGCCTGGAAAGATTACCTAAACATGCTCGGTGCAGCTACATGATGTCTTTGCTTAACCCAGCCAAGAAGCTGAAGAAGACCAGATGGGTTCAAGGTGTGGCAGGATTCTGACACTGTCCAGGCACCGAAATCATTCTTTTGTCCCCCAACGGAACTTTGCAGTGGTTTTATATTCTCTTTTACTGTACATGGTGAATGATTGACAAAGTCGTGCATGAACTCACCCCTTGCAGCATTTCGGTCAGCTCTCTCCTACGGTTACGGCACTTAGCAGCAGCCAGCTTGTTCCTTTCTCGCCTCACTCTTCTTTTCTCCTCTTCTTCTGGTGTTAACTGTATTCACAACACAAGCGATGAGCTCTCACGTAGACACAGAATGGGTTTCTGACATCTATCCATCATGCATCATAATACGTGCTACACACTGCACATAATACACTGAAATACATGCTCTGTTCTGTGCATGAGCAACAGACCTGTTCATCTCTCTTGCGTCGTCCTCGGGCATCTCCAATGGAGCGGATGACCCCAGGGCGTGTGAGGGCTGTGTGACCGAGGAGGCCGGGACCGCTGGGCACTGAGAGGCCGTACGGGTGAGAGCGCGAGTAGGGGTTAGACATGGATGTGATGACTGTGGGCTGAACCATCCACTGCAAGTCCTGGCTGGTGGTTATGGCATTAATGGTTGGAATAAAGGCACTGCTCGAGCCAGGCATGTCAACTCTGTACTTCTGAAAAGAAAGGTGGGGCAAGAAAAAGAAATCTGATGAAATCAGAGATTCAGCATAAAGAGCTTAGTCCTCGTCTAGCCATATGCATTTCTATATCATTTATTTATGAATTTTGTGATGACTCATTTCATTTCATGAACCCTTTATCTGTTTCATGCACTGTAGTCATTGCAATGTAATGAATCATCACATGGTGCAACACCACTGACCGTGTTTCCCTTACTAGTGACGCGCTGTGAGAATTATGGGAAATCCCATACTATTTCCGCAGTGGTCTATTAGAGTTATAATGACCCCAGTGACGTATCGGGCAACAAGAGTCATCAGTGTACTGTATAGATACGACAGATTGGTGGAATGCGTTTTACAAGACGGCTCTCACCATGCAGAATCGTTAGGAAATGAAATAAATCTTTTTTATCATCGGTCTACACTAAAAGCAAAACAGTGGCGCTTTTGTAGTCGTAGATTTGGACTGTTTTGTAGTCGTAGTGCAGCTGGTGTGATGGTGGCGCCAACGACTCTAGGACCGAACCGTGTCCTTTAAAGATGTCCAAATATACTGAATGTCCAAAAAGTTACATCATTTTTTTTTTTTTGGGAAACGATGACTAGAGCCATACTATTGCAGAAATAGTGGAATAACCAACTTGTGACAGATATTTTCCTAAAATTTCTCCTATAACTGTTTGCTTTGCATGAATATGATTGAAATCAATTCTGATCTGCTACACAAATGGAGTTGCATAAAAAACAACAACAACAACAAAAAGACATGTTGTGTGTGTGTGTGTGTGTGTGTTTATCCGAGATACAGTAATGTTACACAGCTTCAGAAGTTTCCAGAGTAATCTGATCACTGACAAAAAGTTCACTTGGTAAAAAATCATCTCATTAAAAAATGAACTAGTTTTCGACCCCGATTCTGTTGGATGAATGAAACACCGAGCAGGAGAACGAACAGATGTTTTCAATTTTCCCTAAAAAGATAAAAACAATGTAACAGCTGTAGTCTCTGTAGTCTCATCAAGTCAGTCAGAATGATGTGCAGACGAAAGGTGCCGTGGCTCCTTATCTAGAGCTGAGTCACGCTATGGTCGAGTAGAATGCTTATTCCAGTAAATCGGGAAGTCCATTATATTTAGAAGTGAACCGTTCCCGTTCTCCTCGTCACATCCTACTTCCGGTGTGGAAGTTATATTATACGGCTAACGTGTTCTCGAGTGGTTAGGTCAATAAATAATGAGATGTTTGTAGTCTTTATCCAAGACATAATCTACATTCAAACTATTGCAATACTCATACATTACACGTTACATTAAACATTATACTGTACATTCTTATATTGATAATAGTATGAATATAAGTTTTTGCTTATATATGTTATCTAGTAATATATAGTACATTATAGTACAAATATTATTTTTATTATATATATATATATATAT
>QNUK01000285.1:372500-417500 GCA_013621035.1 Clarias magur | reverse complement strand
TCTTAAGAACAGTGAAGGACAGTTATCGGGTTTCAATCTCATCACCCTGATCGAAGTCTAGAGGTCTGGAGGGGACCGATTGCCCAGAGGAATTTAACAATCAAGGTTTGGTAATGACACACACACACACACACACACACACACACACACACACACACACACACACACACACACACACACACACACACACACACACACACAGAGTTGAAAATTCTCTTCAATTAAGGAATCAGAATAACAACAACAACTGAAAAAACAAACCAAAACGGGGAGCTGCTGTAAATAGATCAGCTTTAGTGGACATGATCCTGTAATCATAGTCTGAGACTGTGTGCTTAGACACGTGTGAGTCAACAAGGCAAGGCGCGTAAATGTTTGCAAAACAAGATCATTTCACAGTGAATCGGAATTCAGCATGATTTTAATCAGTTATGACTCGATCGATCGCCAGCTGCATCATCGCATCATTTATTTACAACATCTATTTATTTATTTATTTATTTATTTATTCATGTGGTTCAGGTAGGATTAAATTCTTACAAGAATGTTGGTTTGGTGTTTTTAAAGTGTTTTGTAGCGAAACAAAAAAGTAAAAGGCCTGGCGTGAGGTTTTGAGTCCCTCAAAAATATTCATACTCTGGTTCCACTGCTTTTGTAGTGATGATTAACATTCTGATTAACGGATTAACTCAACAGGACGGATATGATCAGACGTATTCCTGGATGTTAATCTGATAAACCATTTATGTTTACAGTATACGCACAGACAGGCATGAACGCTGCGCACATGCACATGGACCAGAAAGGCAGCGGAAGCACAAATGATTGCAGAATGATTTTGTCGCTTATGCATCTTTTTTTTTTTTTTCTAGTTACATCTGAACATCACCTAATTTCTGCAATGACTTTTTATTTATTTTGGATCTTTCAGAATCCAGCACCGTCCACATCAAGTGCATCTGGCGGAGCTGACCGTCTCCGTCTCGAGGCCACAGACGCCTGGCAGATTACAGAGTGGCATAATGACAGCTGATATAGATTAGCATCTCAAATATCTCTTTGTATTTTATTTGCAGGTTTCCAAGGTAACCCAGCCGACTGATGCCAAACAGCAGAGAGACAGAATGTGAGCATTCCAGGAGAATATGAGACTCCAGGGAGAGTAAATGGATTCATGAAGCAACATTTTCACTGATTACACCAGGCACGTTTCAGGAAAGTTGAACACAAGTGGTTCACCTGCTGATCGTACGGTGTAGGGCATCAGGAAGAGAGAATAAAAATGCTGTTAGAGGTTCAAATATGTGGTAATATAAAATGATATTAGAAATCACAGACTGTGCCGCACCACCCTGTCGCTGATTATTTTACCTCATTGTGCTTTATTCCTCTCGTCATCCTCATAAAAATATGAGGGGCGGGGCTTTTTATTGTACAGAATACCAGAACACAGTCCTGAGAGTAAACACCCCCTTTATGTCTCTATATAATCCCCTGATGCACTTGTCCCAGTGTCTCACTAGAGCTCGGACACCATCAAGGTAGAAAGTTCTCTCAGACAGAGTTTTCATCACATGTCCTGATTTGACCTGAACACACTTTGTTATTCGGTTTAATTTTGTATGTTAACTGTTCATTTCTTCATTTTCTTTCGGACTGAATAGGTTGCAGGAGTGGCTCAGTGGTTGAAATGTTGGACGATTGCTCAGAAGGTTACCGGTTCAAACCCTTGAGACAGGCCCTTATCTCTCAGCTGCTCATATGTGTAGTGAGACAAATGTACGCTGCGCTCTGGATGAGGGTGTCTGCTAAACACTGTAAATGTAATTTATTATTATGTTTTCTCATGACATCCCGGCCAAAACCACTTGAACACACACGCCATAGTGGTACTCCGCTCCGGACACACGCTTCCACTGCCAAAGATAGGCAGAATTTTCCCTGATAATTATTTTTTTATTTGTTTATTATTATTATTATTATATCCATTAATAACTTCCCTATCACTCGTGTTATATTAACTATAACTAGTTATAAATCAGTTGGTCCTTCAAAAGCCTGTTTCTTTCCATATAATAACACACACTCACACTCACACACACACACACACACACACACACACACACACACACACACACACACACACACACACACACACACTCATCTTGTCATGTTACTGAAAAACCACCGTCCTGAAAACCTATGTTAGAAAACATTCATTGGATTGTTACAAAAACCAAAAACAAACAAACAAACAAACAAACAAACAAACAAACAAACAAACAAACAAACAAACAAACAAACAAACAGTCTATTATTAGGTTCTGATGAACAGCCATGAAATGTGAATCCTGACATTTTTTTTCCCATCATGGTAAACCTTCAAACAATAAACAACTTTTTGTCAAACAACAAAAAAGAAATAACTTAAATTTCTCAGTTCTGAAGGTGCTTTAAAATAATCCATTCTAAGGTATATATTTTGTAAAGAAAAAAAAAAAAGATTCCATTCCATTATCATTACACTGATCATTTATGCATCATGGCTTAAAATTGTGTAATTTATCATTAGCATTGTGTATAAGAAAGGCCACGTTAGCACAAAGTCAGGACAAAGAACAGCTGTGTGTCCAGTGAAAAGCCCAAACCAGCAGCTTAACAACAGAACTTGTTTGCTTGTTTGTTTGCAGACGCGGGTCGACACGGCGGCCTTTCTCCAGTGACTCGATGTTGTCATGGAAGTCGGAACTCAACATCGGGTCACGGCCTCATTTGCCCACCGAACGGACGGGTTTCAGCCGGGGTGAGCCGATCGAGTGCACTGTTTCCACTCTGACGGCGTGTCAGTAAACAGCCGTGCTCTTTATTTACCTTCTTCACTGAGAGGAAATACTGATCTAAACTAGAAACGACACCAGTGGTGTTGTCTTTGCCACTGTAATCGTAAGAACGTAACACGCTGGAGGAACTGTGGTTTTTGAGAAAGTGTGAATGTTACAAAGGCCCTCGAGTTCCTGCTACAGTGGAAGGAAGTGCGTCACCGACACATAGCTGACTCGAGACAGAAAAGAAAAAAGAAACAACAACACCAAAAAAAAAAAAGAAAAGAAGACAGCGTGGTGGAACGGTGTGCGGTGGCTACTCGTACACAGCACAGGAGCGCGATGGAAGAACTGAACGAATGGAGGAGAAAGAAGAGAGGTGGGGGGACTACAAACCAGGGCAGAAACTTGTCAGCCCCACTATTTTAGTGACAAGGGTCTTCCCGTAATCTGGCACATCTGGTCAAGGGAACTATGACCCATCAGAGCGAGTCCTCATTCTGAGAGTGAAGCGGAGGAAAGAAACAGGGGCAACAACACACCTTCGTTCGCTGATTATTTCCTCCGCCGCTCCTATAAGTCGTTTTTTTAGCGACGCGAAGGGGAAGTTTCTTTCCAGCTGTCGGCATCGAAGTTCCAAAAAAGATTTATAACAACTATGAACGGGCAATGTGGGGGGGGGGCGGATGGGGGGGCGGAGGGGGGACGGCACATTGTATTGCGGAATGCTAATGGATTTGTTCTGAGCACAATCGCACCGCTGTTGTTCGCCTCTATGTGATGATCTGATAAGGGTCCTGGGTCCAGTAATGCAATGTGCATCCCGTCTTTCAGACCGCGTAGCTCACGTAGCTGGAGTGCAAAGTTAAATAAAAGGGAAGGGACAAAGTCCGCTGCTGATGGAATTGAGGTCAATGTCTTATATTATTATTATTATTATTATTATTATTTTCCGTCTGTCTGGCTTTTTTCTTTTTTTAAAGAAAGAAACAGATTAATACCTGAATAGAGTGCCTAAGTGTATACAAGTAAAATGTATATAGAGGCTTTATACAAAACTGAACAGTTAAAGAGCTTGAAATAAAATGTCTGAAAAATTGAAATCCAGTTTTGGTGTTTCATAGATCTGCGTCATTTTAAACATGCATAATTTTAAAATAAGATTACACATTTAAAATTATATAATCATACAATTACAGCTTACAGTATTAAAATAATAAAATGAATAATATAATTAATAATAATAATAATAATAATAATAATGTTACATGAGTTGATGTAAATTAGGCCAAAGGTGAAGCATCTGGGATTCTCATGGAGAAGTAAACACAACCACAATCGTCCATCACGCTCATGTCCACGGAGCCAAGTGCAGAGATGTGAAGAGCTGAGCTGAATGCAGTTAAAAGGAAAGAATACAATGAACTAAAAGAAGATTTCCTACTGAAATAGTGCAGTCGCTTTTGACTATAAATTGTCACAAGGTTATAATAATGATCCGCCGTGAGGTTAGAGTAGTTATCTTAAACAATACAGAAATACTTACCCCGACTGTATACGAGTCATTAAGACTATTGTTTTATGCATTTGTCTGTATTTGTATATACGTATCTGTCTGCTCTGAGTCTCAGATGTTTCCCCTTTTGGCCTAATGAAATGCATACGCAGATTTGTTTCAGGGTTTTCTTCTTTTCTTTCTTTTTATAAATAATAATCATCATTTTAAAATGTATTATTAGCTCCAAAAAAAGAACAAAAAGAAAGATTGGACAAATATGCATTCATTAAATACACGTGCCAGTTATAGCACTTTAATCAGATCTTTTCACTGCATTGTTTAATTCCCTAATCAGCACTAAAATGGTAAATATGCAAGTGCGCAAGGCGAAAGTGTCTTATTTTGAACCTCTTACCCAGAAAACAGGACGGGTGAAAGAACACAAGCAGGCGGGCACTCGAGATCATTTCAGTAAGGCACATTTTCCTGTTTCTACACGGTGGAGCACACAGTATTGAGGTTCGTGATAAAGACACGCTGAGGACCAAAGCACAGCCTGCACTCCTCTAATGTCCATTTCTCATGGCTGAATGGAGACTTAATGCACACGTGGAAAATCTAATTAAAGGGATTTTAGTGACAGACAAAGAATGATCAGCACCTGATTGGACGTCACAACAAACAAGCCGTAAGCCGAGCGCAATCTGCGATCTGATCAGGTGAATGAACCGATCTAACAAACACACACTTTATGATCAGGAACGATTCTATTCAACCCTTTGTTTGGCAGCTAAGAAGCCGTAATCATCCAAAAGGCTCTGTCAAATCATTTTAATTATATGCCTCAGAATTACGAGGACGTTCAAGTCAAACTGGGACTTTCGGTGACGTCTGAATGTCCGAGTAAAACCGATCGGTAATCACGGAAGACTCCGAGCACGCCTACACACGATGAGACTCTTGGCCACTAAAAAAATCGCCAGATAACGTTCACTGACGTGCGAAGGAGACGCATCCGTGTGTGTGACCCGTACACACGATCGTTCACCAACAGCACTCGAGCGTCGACTGGGAGTTATCGCCGTGTCCTGACCTCGCTCCAAGACATTTCCACCTGTTCGGGTCGTTATAGGAGGCCGGCGTCTCAGACAATCAGGAAAATAACTTTCTACCTTGATGGTGTCCAAGCACTAGTGAGACCCTGGGATAAGTGTGTTGGGATTAGTGTATCAGAAATAAAGGTTCAAGAGTTTTTACTCTCAGAGCCGATCTGATTTCCCGGTCCGACTCGAATCGTGAATGCCCCTTGTAAGTTTGTTAATGCCAGTTATAGCTTATGTGGAGCTTATTTAGCACTGACCGTAAAAAGAAAGAACATATATTCAAATTCATCCCGAGCAGCTATAAGGCCTTCAGGCCGCTCACCCTCCTAAACCTAGAAACGCAAGGAATGAGAATTAGCCGAGAGGCCGCACGTCTGTTGCTATAACATCAACATCAACACCAACAGTCTTTTTAGGTCAGGTATATTTTTATTCAACACATTTGTCATTACGCAGGGATTAGAACGCACCACCACCAGCAACACCAACAACTTTTTCTCCGTCTTTCAGGCGTCGTCACAGCGAATCATCTGCCTCCGCCTGACCCCGCCCCTCTGCATCCTCTTCTGTCACACCAACTAACTTCACATCCTCTCTCACTGCATCCATAAATCTCCTCTTTGGAGACAAGCAACAACAACAACAACAACAACAACAAAAGCCAATATTGACATGGGTTTCTATGATTTGTGTTCAAGTCAAACCGGGACTTTTGATTGTACAGAATAAAATAATAAACACTCCCTTTATTTCTCTATATAATCCCCTGATACACTAATGCACTTATCCCATCAAGGCAGAACGTTTTTTTTTTGTTTGTTTCAGTACGCCGGAGCCACGATCTGCTTTTTGCCTTTGTGCCTCGTCATTCATGTACATACTGTACGTCATGTCATCTTTAAGACATTTGAACCATAAATGTTTTGAACCATAAATGAGAGCCTGATCTCCGTACATCTTCTCGGGTGTTTTTCCGCCTTCATTCAGGAGATATTTCGACACAAGTCACGATTTCATTACGACACCCCCTTGTGAATGTAAAAATACGACAACGCTAATCTGATCTCTCCAACCATAAAATAAAACCCTAAATGGTCACTAATCCACCACTCAAGACTGAATGAAAGGACATTTTCCTTCGAGCTAATTTGATCCCTATTGCTCAGACATGCCTGCTGGCTCTGCACTTCGCAGGAGCGTCCTGTGTTGATCAGTACGGCTATAATAAATAGCTTAAATAGCGTTGAAAGAGGAAGTAGCATTAGAGTGCATAAAACCCCTCGGTCCTGAATGACTATTCCATGAGTACTGTGCTCACAGAAATGTGTCCAAAACACTCATGAAAAACAAATGATGTCATGCTTTGCTAGGGAAATGCCTGATGAGAGAAAAAATAGTTTTTGTACCTTTAAGGATGACATTTCCCCGTCCCCCCCCCCCCCCCCCCCCCCCCCCATCCTAGCTTTATTTAAAAAATCACATTGACAGATGGCTTTAATGAGTCCGGGAAAAAAAACAAAACGTTTTTGTACGTCTTAGTACCGAACAACAGTGTCTGTTCCAGGCGTGTCCCTCGTCCGCTGTCGAACATGGCACAGTCAGGTCTTCTGTAGCCTTTAATATATTTCCCTTGAGGACGAGGATCTCATCTGCTGGTAAATGACAGAGTGATTCAGTCACTGTTTGCTGCCCAGATTTAGTGTGAACATCAGCGGGTCAAAAGATTATTATGATGATTATTATAATTTTTTTTATCTATTAATGTCCTCTAATAGAATCTGAGCTCTGTTTATCCAGTGCAGGGTTTTGGTAGAACTGTAGTTTATTCTGCTATGGACAAGGAAAGGCGGACGTATTATTATAATAGATCACAGTCTCACTCTCACACACACACACACACACAAACACACACACACACACACACACACACACACACACACACACACACACACACACACACACACACACACACACACACACACACACACACACACACACACACACACACTCGTTCACACTTGGAGGGAATCTACAGCAGGTACAGTAACTAGAAATGTAGAAGAAAAGCAGATAGAAACATGGCAGGTGGAAACAAACACAGTAGACGTGAACTGCAATTACAATATCGGTTTGCGGAGATCCGCCTGTTTAATGCTTTAAATATTCGTATCTATAGTTAATAACATAAACAGTTAGTGTATGCAGGACTGTTATATTTCAAAGGTCACAAATTTGACTTAAAACAAACAAACAAACAAACAAACAAACAAAAAACATTTAAACTGAAATACATCTCTGGCACGCTTGTTTTTCCTTTCTGTTTCACTCCTTTTCCAAGCATCCTGTTTCAGTGTCTTTATACCTTTAAATGAAATGCTCCCAAACACAAAGTGCATTTTCCTAGCCAAGCAGGAAACAGGGACTAAAATTGTGGTCGCAAACGTCTCCTTGTTCATCGAGCAATGAGCCTCCTGGTCACTTTATACAGTAGGAGAAACCTAATTAGCTAGCCAATAGAAAAGAGAAAAAAGACAAACCTTTTCTTTGTACATGAACAGTGGAGACTCACCTGAATGCCTCTAAATGACTAAAAAGTGGATTTTTCATAATAGGTTCCCTTAAATTTTGCTCATGCAATTAGTAATTTTTGTATGTATCCATTAGCAATGTCTTTCAACCACTTTGTTTGCTTTTTGGCTGGTTGCTTCCCAAATGTGGCCATTGATGGCTGAAAGTCTGGAGGGGCAAAATGAGCTCTGCTCTCAATGTGGTGGGCGGGGGATGGGCATAGTCCACGGCTCGGGAAATCGCTGTGACGCTGGCTAGTACGTGGAAGAGGGCAGATAGCACTTTTGTTATGTAATGCGTTTTACATAACTGCACTGTAACGCATCATGAGAAGGAGGAGTCTGAAATCCCGATCACGCAAAGTCATGGATCTCCAAGCAAGCATGTGCCAGCTGCTCTCTGTCGTAGACGATGGAGGAGAACCGATGGTGGGCGGGAGTTGGCAGGTGACCAAATGGTGGGAGAAAAGTGCAGGGAAATCACCAGGCAGTTACTAAGGATGGACAAATGCTATAAATGCTTCATACAGCGATTCACGTTCATGCTAATGCACATGGCCTTTCTTTGTCCCATGAGCATCGTGTCTGACTGTTTCATTGTTGTCTATTGTTGTTCATTTGTACAATAATAATGTTTCAGAATGATCAATCACAGATTTCAATATCATACACCAGTTTTAATGATGAGACCTGGGAAATGCTGAACTCAAACTGGTTTGCCAATGTGTACATAACTTTGTGTAATTAAGAGTTGTTGATATGTTCAGCTCGTCTCTGCTGACCATTTTAGACTTAAGAAATTTATTTCGTCTTACATAGCAACCATTCATTTATGTGAATGTAATAAATCTGTGTCCACATTTACAAGTCATATCGCTCGATTGGGATTTTTTGGGCAGATCGGTTTCGCATGTTACGGTTCCTATTCATAATTAGACGTAATATTTTTATGCGACTCTAATGTGGACGCGTCTGGACTCTGAAACTGGACTCTGCACGCCCACATCGTTACGTCTCTGCTCGCACCCTCTGGGTTAAAACATCATATTCGTGCGAGCGTTCATTCATTTCGAAGAGTGCATGCGATTTGAGCAGAAGCCTGCGTTTGGATTTTGCTCTGGATGACTGTGAGCGGTTAGTCAGCGCTATTTGTTGAGAGCCAGAAGAAGGAAGAAAGCCAGACGCCTCGCTTTAGCTGCCGGTGCTGAATGACGTCAGCGAGCGAAAAACACATGCGCAGAGGCAATAGGTCGAATGAAGTTCCGATCTCACCCGCGCTCATTCAAGATCACATATGGGGTAGATATCCGATTTAGGACCATGTAGGAAAGTGAATAAAATCTGATTTGGAAAAAAAAAAAAAAAATTTTTTTAAATAGATTAGTGCATTCACACAGCAATGAAAAAAAAAATAAATCAGATCTGCATCATATTAGGGTAAAAAGTCTGATTTAAGTCAATTCAGGCTGGTAATGTGAATGTAGCCTTAGTTTACAAAGGTGATAGGATTAGACTTGTGTTTGGTTGCATCTTTACCAAACTACATCTAATGTCAGCTATCATTTGCTTGCATTTACATTTTCCTGTGCTTTTAACGCGTATGCAACAACATTAAACTCTCATGCAATTTCCATCCATCTGAACCAAAGCGTCAGAAAAACTCTCAATGTCTCTAACCTGAACTGTTCAATAGCTACTTCTTCTTCTTCTCCATGTCTTCCCACTGGTATGTGGATTACTAACATAATTATGTAAATTATGCTTCCAAAAACTGGATGAAAAATCAGAATGTAACGTCACGCCATCAAGAAAACTGGACATAAAACCATTAGCTAAACCTGTGACTGTTGGTCACGTCTCCAAGCAGATTAAACGACAGAATGCTAAAAATGATTGTAGAAAATATTACATTATTATTATTATTATTTGTAGGGGTGCTAAAACTAAATTCAGGTGCGAAAAGGGTCTAAGATCACCTATGCTCTAGCCGGTGTGTCTTTTTGTCCCATCTCTCTCACACACACACACACACACACACACACACACACAAACACACACACCTCTACTCTCCAACCTCCTCCTACTCATATCTGTTTTTGTCTCTATTAAAAACACAATCTGTTCATTCAGATTCGGTTACATGCCTACCACACAGACACGGGGAATAAAGATCTTACAGCAGTCACGGTGTGCCTCAGAGCTTAATTACAGGACTCATTAAGTTTTACTGATACTTCAATAAATGGTTGCAGGCTAAAATCTCATAATAAACCCAGGCTTGTAATTTCTGCCTTCCCTGTGGATAAACTTGCTATTTTTGTCTCTTAGATCACACGAAGCATATCTGTTAGACATAAAAAAAAAATTAATGGACAAACAGTTCCGCAGATTGAGAAATGACTTCACAGGGTATATTACAGTATTCGTACAGAAAAGTCCACGTAAGGATTGAGATTGAGATTTTTCCAAAGACGTAAACATTTGGGAGACGGTAAACAGACGCCCCCTGGACTCCGGATCCTGTGTGTGTGTGTGTGTGTGTGTGTGTGTGTGTGTAGCTGTCACTCTGAATGCGTTACACCACCTGACAGGTCTATCAGTAAGACATGCCATCAGAAGCCGCTCTGACCTTGATAGTTTCCCAGTATGCACTGCTTAATTTACTTTGACAGACGGTAACGCCGGCAGGCAGCCACAAGAACGTTCCCGTGTATATACATGAGAAATGAGATCATATGGATAGAGGAGAGAGGAACGGATAAAATTAAAAAAAAAAAAAAAAAGGTGTTAAACATTCAAATCATTTGGTGAGACGTACTGTACAAGAGATTAGGATTCTGAAAGGTGGAAAGTTGGCAACAGACGAATTAATCATTAGCTTCCCAAATACTGATGAAGTGCCAATTCTGTAGAAAAAAAAAAATAAAAATAAAAAATAAATAAAACGTTTACGCCAAGACTAAAGCACCTGAGGGTTGTGCTCATCCAAAATCCAGGACAGGTTTAAATCAAATGCTGATTACAGCCTACGGGAAGAGGGGTGGGAAAAAAATAATAATCAGCATTGTCTGTCAAACCCCGACCAAAAAAAACCAAAACAAACTGTAGTAAAAATCCCCAAACGGAATGAGGGGGAGAAGTCAGGCTTGTTTTTGATCTGCATATCAGGGATTTCTTCTGCCTTTTGATGCACGAGTTCAAACAGTGGAAGTTAGAAACATTCAAGAGGAAAAAACCCTTTCACGTTAATTAGAAAAATATGCACGACATCCCCGTGTCATTAAACGGCAAAAAGAAAAAAAGAAAAAAACCCTCCACAGCATTAATTCTCTCATTTTCACAGCATCACACAGGCCAATTTTTTTTCTTCCCGACTCACAGATCAAACGAGTCGCAATAAAAAAAAAAATAAAATAAAAAAAAGGTCCACAAATACCACCCCCCCTCCCCCTCCACACTTTCCCAAATTAGCTAAGCCTCTCAGCTCCATCATCCTAAACACGGTTCTTGTCTACGAGCCGAGTCTCGCCAAGTCTGATCCCCAACCCTCCACTCGGGCACGCTGAAGAAAAGAGGGGGAAAAAAAACTCAGAATTTACATGACACCCAAATTAGTTGGACAGAAAAGTTTTATGATTCAATTCAAACCCGGGAAACGCGTCTTCAGTAACTTTGGTCCTCATTCTGTACGACCGATAACGGAGGTTTTGTTTAAAAACAAACAAACAAAAAAAAACAAACAGAAGAAAAGAAAGATACAGGCGTGCCAGCTTGGGGGAAATCTGCAGGAGTCAACAAATGAAGCTGCTGTTCCTTCGACTCGGCCGCAGCCGCGCTGACGTATCCAGGCCCGTGCCGCGTCCCCGTTTCGCTCCAGTTATCTCCTGCGTGTAGCGCTGCCCTCCTTACTTAGCATCTTCAGGGACAAAAGCAAATTTAAGGTGACAGTAAAAAAAATCCTAATCAGTTCCCTTTTCCTCCAACTCCACATCAAGACGGCATTATTTTTATTTCCTTCCTTAAATGAGTTTGAAGTTGATGAATGCGGCGAAGCTCTCAGCGGGAGGTGGAAAAAGTTTGCAGCAGTTTTTTTTTCTTTCTCTGCTCTGTTACGTTCCTCGCAGGCTGTTCGAGTTCATTTTTCATTTTTATTTATTTGAATCTCAGGAAAGCACGCTGCGCACAAGCCGTCGTTTAAAAAAAAAAAAAAACGGTGACGAGGAGGGGAGCAGAGAGAATCCGAAGTACGAGCAAAAAAAGGGGGCGCGTTACAATGAGGATCGTTGTAGAATATTTTTAAACATCCCGGTGTAATAGGTAGAGCTACAGAGTTCAACTAGGGCTGAAATCAGTGCGCGGGAATGAAGTCTTTGTGTACATCAAGTCTTCGATTGACGTTTATATTGTCGGGACCATCAGAAGAGAAAGCAGCTGAATCACGGATATCTAATCATCTAGTCATCATCTGATTATTCTCATTATTTTTCATCTTTAAATGTCTTTTATAAAACATCATAGTATTTTTGAGAACACTGAAACAAATAAAGCACGTTCCTTATTTGCTCCTCAATTGCTTTCTGACTTAAAGGATGGTGAAAAATATCTAGAAACTACGATGTCGTGAACTCCAACAAGGCGATGTGGATATTCCGCGTAGCCCGATTCTGAATACACGTAACTTTCTCACCTATATTTTAACATCCTTTTGCGACCCGAGTCGGTCATTCTGAATGTGTCGATTGTGTGAAACGCGACATTTAAAGGTCTTTCCCGGGCTGAGGTACCGACCTTCCTGTGGGATTTATAAACCAGCTCTGCGTAAATAAACATTTCGGTTGGCTCGCTCTGAGAAAAGCCTGACTTGTGTTTCTCTGTGAAACACAATGATGATTATTATGAGAGTCTTTCTGAACCTGAGTGCTGGAGCATTAACAGCTTGAAGAGGTTTCAGTACAAAGAAGACAAGCTGTCTGTAAATTGCATCTGTACAATGGAGAACTGGAGAGGAACGAAGCATCTGGATTTCAGAGAACATCTTCAAACATCAGCCTTGGGGTATCTGTGCCTCTGGGAGCTTGGAGATCTTTGACGCAGGTGATGGAGGCAACTGCAGTTGTTCATGTGGAAGTTATTTTCGTCTCCGTACTGAGGAATTCCGGAAGTCGAGTCGCGTCGATTGGACGATCTAACAAGGTTCAATGAAGAAGTCCAGGTGATACGACTCTGGGAATCTTCACAGACACGCTTTGCACAGGAACTATTTCGCACCTCATCCGAAAACTTGGCTATCCACCGTATTTCATCCCAACCTTCCACCAGCTAATTCGCCGGCTTCGTGTGATGATGCCACGGCAATTAACGAACCCGAGTATCGTGTAAATTTCCAAGCTCCTTATTTTCTTCGGCCTGCTGCCATCGAGATGCTTTAAACGCGGCAGGATTAGTGGATTAATCGTATTAGCAGATAAGTTGGCAGGCTGGGTTTCGGTACTAAAAGTAGAGAGCATGAAGAGGAGGAAGAAAAAAAAAATGAAAAACAACATATCGTTATGAAAACAAGCTCGAACCATGGACACCTCATTCTAGGGCCAGTAATCTGACGCTCGACTCACAGATACTGTAGGTGCTTCGGTATGAGATCCAGCCCACATAAATGAAAGTAAGTAAACGCGAAATACAGCAATATCACCCTAGAGGGATACAGTGCGTTATCGCTGGATATAGAACGGCTGTGATGCAATCGTAGGCACGAAGGGGACGTCGTTTTTAGTGCTTTTGTCAAACACCATTTATTATCAACAGAATATGATTTGTGTTTTTATTTAACCAGTTATTTTGCTCCGCCCACATATCCTTCCGCGCCTGACGGAGTGGGTGGAGCTGGCGACTGGCAGTTAGCGAGCGACGGTTAGTGTAATTAACAGAGTTGAAAGTAGTTAAAAAATTTTTTTACCAGTGCAAAAAGTGAGGAGAATAAACCATGGAGGTGGTGGACAGTCCTGAGAAACTCGCCAGATTTACTTTACATTTTCACTTATTCCACTTTAGAATATCAGCTCCGTCAATTTCCAGATTCCGGGGTCGAAAGCTAGTGCACTATGTAGGGTGTACAATCCCTTGTTCCACACACTAAGTAGTGCCCTTGATCAGGGGTTAGAGAAGGACTTGGGATTCAGCCTCGTGTTAGAGGCTAGTTAGCTTTGTGGCTAAGCGTTAGCCGTGAACAGAACGACTTTGAAGCGATTACTGCAGATACGGCGTGATGTTTAAGACGACGTAACGTTATCAGATGTGTTGTTGTTGCTGAAAGTGCTTCTGTGACTGGGTGTGAATGTGGGCGTGGTCAGGCAGCTGCTCTCTCTCTCTCCTCAGTACTGCGGACCGTACAGACCGACTCTCACCCACGCTGAGACACACAGTCAGTGTCATTAACCACTGGACAACACCTGGGACACGCCCAGTCACACAGATAGTTACACCTCACAGTGCTGTTATTGTCTATTATCAGCACTCGCGTCCAATCATATCGCTCGGTCTGAACTACAAGGTGTCTAATTAAACGTGACCCTGATTGCAGTGACTCGACATTTGAGGTAAGAACGAAATAATAAATAAATAAATAAATAACTACGTACAGCTCAGTTCTCACATATCTCACACATCTAAGCGTTCTGTCTGCGCTTTTGGGAAATGAAAGCCAGGAGGCTAAATTGGGATCAGATTAAGAAAGGTTATTACATATGAGCACAGGAAGCAGAAACAGGCTAGAGGAGCCCTGCCTTTGATTCTCCTATTAGGAGACTTGATTCCATTAAACGCCCCAGATAGATTCAGCCCGTAGTTCCCAATTAAACACGACAGTTCCTGCATTACGAACAATAAATATAGTTAAAAGGCTGAGCCTGGGGCGAACGCCGACTCCTGAAGATGACCCTCGTGCTTCATGATGACGGCGCGCACACACACACACACACACACACACACACACACACGCTCTTGTTCTACGCTTCTCTCTTCTCCCTCACCCCGGATGCTTTTTCTCCCACACAATCCCTCTCCTGTCTCTCTCTCTCTCTCTCTCACACACACACACACATTCTTCCACTAATGTTCACACGCGTTCACACGTTGCAGGAGCATTTATCAGTATTACTGCTGTCAAAACCTCTGAAACTGTCAAACAAGATCAGAAACAGCAATGGTCAACATCTTGTGCAAATGCCCTCGGTTCACAGATTGAACTAAAACACACACACACACACACACACACACACACACACACACACACACACACACACACTCAAACAAAAACCTACACAATATGTTTATTCATTAAATGCTGCACCACTGAACAAACCGATACTTACTCTTTAATTCACCGAGGATTTTGAACATTTTATTCCTCCATGTTCTTTATTATCCTTGTCTCCTTATCAATTTTGTTTTGGAAGCTTATTATTATTATTATTGTTTTCTGAGTAAAAGATGATAGACAATGATAGACAAAATCATGCTTATGATTGAATCCAGCCTCGTATTTATGGTTTTGCCTTAATGCTTCAATTATACATGTTTTTCCCCCCCCCCAAGTACATGAAAATAAATAAATAAAATAAAGAATGTGAAGGCTTACCTCAAGACTCATGTCCATGTAAGATGACACAAAGGCCTGTTTCTCAATGGGTGCTGAAGACAAACTGGGATTTTTATGATTTAAAAAGTGATGTACTGGGGTGAAGGGATATTTTTATACAATATTCAAGCTCCAGAATGTAGAAGCTCAGGCTATTGTGTTAGGGAACATTGTGTACTAATTAGACACTTTGGTTCATGTTAGGTGAAACTAGCTTGTGTGTATTGACTCGCGGTCGAGGTCAGGATCAGGGTGACTGGGTGTCAAGCAGAAGTACACTCAGGATTTAGCGTAGACAATGCTTTTATAAGAATAATGATAATTATGAATAATAATAATAATAATAATAATAACTCAATTATTTGTCACGTGCAGCATAATCAAATGATTTTATTTTATTTTTTTCATATTCCAGTTAGGAAGCTGGGGTCAGAGCAAAGGTCAGCCAGGATACAGCGCCCCCTGGAGCAGACAGGGTTAAAACTCTTGCTCAAGGGCTCAACGGGGGTAAGTTCCCAGTGCTGGGGTTTGAACTGCCGACCTTCCGATCAGTAACCCAGCAACCCACAGGCTTCACCGATTGAGCCACCACTGCGCTATCCGGTTACGTTTCCACTCAGGTTTCCCTCTTTGCAAAATTTCACGTTCTCATGTGTCAACATGGATTTCTCCCGAGTTCACCGGTTTCCTCCAACCTGCTAAAATCATTCCGGTAGGTGGATTGATTACACGAACTTGCCCCCAGGTGTGAGCGAGCGTGTGAATGGGAATGTTCTCTGCACTCACCGTGACCCTGACCGAGATAAAACAAACAGCACAGATGAATGAACTGGGAAACCCTGAGGGAACCCACGCAGACGCATAACCGAGCCGAGCTCCGGATCGAACCGAGGAGCCTGGACTTGTGATGCTGAAGCTACGACTAGAGAGCAAACCGTCTGGGTTGTCAGCTCACATGACTGACAGGTCAGTGAACACGCCCCCGGTGCTCATGGTGGTCCTGTTGGTGGTCCTTCACTTTTTTTTCTTTTGTTTTGAGAGAAAGCGAGAGAGACTGGGTTTTCCTCAAGACGCATATTTCACTCAGAGTTCTCCCTTTGTAGTAGACATTACGCACAAAAAAAGACTTTAGATCTAGCATCTTTGGTTATTTTACTCACAATAAAAAAAAAAAATGAGTCAGAGAAACCTGCGGATTCTGCAGCCCTTGAGCAAACAGAGCCGAGCAGCTCAACCTAATTACTCACCATTACATGTTCCACTATGAAAAGGAAACGGAGAAGAGCGTGCCATGAGGAGAGCCACGCTGGACCGGTTTCATTCACGCTGCTGATATTTTGGCGCTTTTGTGCAGACTCGACTGGAGATGATGGTGGCGTGACGAGTTGGTGGGTAAAGCGCTCATCACCTCATTACGGAAAATTGCTCGCTGTAATTTAGGATTCAGGAACATGGAGCTGTTACGACACATGGCACAGGGCAGGCCATAATGTTAAAAAAAAAAACAACAAAAAAAAAAAGGGAAAAGGTTTAAAGACTAAGAACTGTGTTTTTATTTTGTTAGATTGGATTCACACTCATTTAAAATGAAAATTCGTTCTTGGCAATCAAAGGAACTGAAACAATAAAAAAAAAATTCTGGCTTTTTCATGTCGAGACAAAATACATGAAACAAACAAACAAACAAAAAAACTAAACAAAACAAGAAAGCATGAAAAAAAAAAAACCCATATAAAAACGAGACATTATTGGGTCACATGGTTGACACTTGGTTTCGTCTTCAGTTCACCTAAACCAATGTGTTTACTAAACAAGTCCGGATTAGACGAGCTCCGGTGCAGGACAGTCAATATTTCTCGTGGTCTATTCATGGTGGCATCTTGTTCGAGCGTGTTTCTGGGTGAAAGAAGCTTCGTGGACATGAAGGACGGACAGTGGCGTGTTGTGTGTTATCCGATTTCAAGGCCGTCACTCCGGCTCGGATGTTGCTTTTGATTTCTGATCTCAGACCGGCAGTGATTCCCAGCTCTGCTGTTTCTCTATGTTTACAGCTTACCGTTGGCAAACGCTCCCTCCTGAAACTGAGGGATAAAGCTCTTGAAGTATGCCCTAGAGGAAGAGAGGGCAAGAGGGAGGGAGTGTGTGTGTGTGTGTGTGTGTGTATACACACAGATACAGACAAAGAGAAAGACGGGGGGGAGAAAGAAATATAAAAGAAACTCTGTTAGACTGCTTTGAATGCAAGAACATACTGTACACACACACACACACACACACACACACAGCGCTCAATTACATACATTTTCTTTTGAAAAATCACAATTGTGTGATGTCGCGTACAGTAGTTGCATGTCTAGATCCCTCATTTTGTCATGCTTCTATCAGTGTTTCAACTTAGTCAGATTTTTTTTTTATATCAGATAATACACCACAACATTATAAAATTCTAAGATCTGGTTGGTCAGATGGTGTTTTTTTTTCTAGAATTTTCCATTTTCCAGATGTCAAGCAGGTTAGTATAAGGTACTATTTGTATATTAACAGTTAATTCACATGATGGATGCTCATTATAATCTTCGGCTAAGAACAAATTGAGTATAAAAAACAACAACAAAAAAAAAAACACGTCATAACTGAACAGACATTTATTTAAGATCTTTGGAAGGAGTCTCCAGGACAAGTGCTTTTCACCAGCTGGAACAGAAAGTGCTTTCTTTGCAAGAAATCCATCCATCCATCTTATTCTAGACAGGGTTGCGGGTGGGTGTGTGTGAGTGAGGGGTGTGTCTTTACAGGGTCGACGCACGCAGACCCGAAAGAGATTCGAACCCTGCGAGACTACATGGTAAAAATCTAATTGCTTTTGGTAAAAAAAAAATAAATAAATAAAATAAAATAAACATTTTAAATAAATAAATAAAATAAAAAAATAATAACACTAATACTAATAAATAAATAAATAAATAACAATAAAATAAACAAATAAATAATAAAATAAAAATAAAACTAAAACTAATAATAATAATAATAATAAAATAATAAATAAATAAATAAATAAATAAATAATAATAATAAAAAAAAATCGAGACTGGTGAAGGAACTCCTGATGACGTAACCGTAAAAAGGATAAAAAGTACCATGTGTTCTCAAGTAACGGACATAAATCTTAATCTCAAAATTGCTGCTGTATAAGAGGAATAAAACACGTGTTAGTAAAATTTTATTCTTTATAAGAAATACACCTGCGCTAGTTGGAGAATATGCAACATTAGCGTGGTTACAGTGACTCCAGCTGTGTCCCACTGTTGATTATTTTCCTAAAACACCCCATACACGGATGTATTCACTGTTGTGTAACACGATAATCATGTAAAAATCATGAGAGCAGGTTACTGTTACTGTTGGTAGCCTGCAGTGTAATTGGATTGTCATCAAAAATCTTGTGTTTCATCTTTCATTTAAACAGATTAAATATAAAACTTTATGACACACCAATAACATAAGAATTTTATACCTTACATTATATAAAGTCAATGAAGGTATTGTTACTGAATGGGTGGTCTAATGTGATCAAACACCGCATGCTAAAGGTCTCCTGAGGTCCTGTGAGTTAATGCTGAGAGCGACAACAAAACCACAGAGAGGGAGAGAGAGAGAGAGAGAGAGAGAGAGAGAGAGAGAGAAAGAGAGAAAGTGTGATAAGATATGAACTTTCTATTATGGAAACCATCAGGCAAACATAGGGAAGGTTTATCAACGTCAGCGTTTATCGCTTTACTTAGCGTTAAAGGTGTGGCTATGCACACAGGCCAAAGGTGAGAGCAAACTGTTTCTACCACGCATACCTGTGGTGAACAGAAACTCCTGATATGAAAAGAAACATAAAGGACAGTCAGTGAGCAGAACTTTCGGGAGTCGTGTAATAGTCTGGGCTTCGGATTCTTTTCATATTTCTTTCCCCTCGAGTTGCATTGCCGAGGTTCTTGACCTGTGATGAAGGCTTACTTAAGCAGGAGATGAAAATTCAGAGCTCGATTCCACGGAGCGGACGAAGTACACATGACACAGTACACAGGACACAGTAACCTCTCTAAGCCTCGCAAATGATAATAATAATGATAAAAAAAAAATAAAAATAATAACGAGGTGTTTAAGAGGCGCGAGGCCTGAGAGACGTACTTAGCTCTCTTGGCCATCTCGTTGCCGTCCCAGCGCGGACTGTACGGGTAGGTCTTCTGCACCTGAGAGTAGAGCTGCCCGCTGCTGCTGAAGTGGTAGATGGACTGAAAGGTCAGAGTCGGCTGGTCTCGTGGGAAATACAGAGGCAGGTCCACTACAGAGAGAGCGGAGAGACATTTCAGAGTGGCCCGTGATGTACAGTGCAAGGAGATATCTTCTACATTTTACAATCAAATGGGTTCTCTACTAACTGTGTTTAAATCCTGGAATATATACAGTATGTGCTATCAAAGAAAAAAAAAAAAACCCTCCATAGATGTGATGTGCTGGTGATTCAGTACATTCAGGTGGTCATGTGACTTCATTTTATCTCCACATAACGTTGCTGAGTCTCGACCTGAGCGACTGAAGCGACCCCAGATCATAACACTGTCTCCAGAGGCTTGTACAGTGGACACTATGCATGATGGGTGCATCACTTCATGCGCTTCCCTTCTCACCCTGACACGCCCATCACTCTGGAATAGACTCAGTCTGGACGCATCAGGTCACATAACCTTTTCCCATCACTCCAAAGTCCAGTCTTTACGCTCCCTAGCTCTCAAACTGAAGCCTTTTGTTTTTCCTGATGAGTCTCACTTCTTCTTCTTCTTCTTCTTCGTCTTTCAGACGTTCCCTCTCAGGGGTCGCCACAGAAAATCATCTGCCTCCATCTAACCCTGTCCTCTGCATGCTCTTCTCTCACCTTAACTAACTTCATGTCCTCTCTCCCTACTTCCATAAATCTCCTCTCTGGTCTTCCTCTAGACCTCCTGACTGGCGGTTCTAACCTCATCATCCTTCTACAGATATATTCACAATCTCTCCTCTGAACATGTCCACCTGATGAGTCCCATTAAAGAGTGGTTTTCTTATGGACACACAGCTGATAGTCTGGACACACAATCCTGATAGTTCTCACCGTGGAGAGCATTCGTGGAAATGCTCTGACTTTCCCTGGTTAACACAGTTGTTAATTAATTTCTACGGTTACAGTGGAACCTCGGATTGCGAGTAACTCAGTTTACGAGTGTTCCGCAAGACGAGCAAAGATTTTTAATAAATTTTGACTTGAAAAACGAGCATGTCTTGGTTTACGAGTGCCAAGTTTTTTGACACCCACACACACACACACACACACACACACACTCTCTCGCCTTTACACCCCCTCTCCCCGGCTTCACACAGACAAACACACTCTACTCCACACAGAAACTCTGCTCTGTCACGATTCTTTTCAAAGGTAAGGTGCTGGTTCATTTGTTTTTGTTTTTTTACTTTACAGCAGTGATTCTGTTAGTCTGCGCACACGCGAGTGTCATTAGAGAGATTTCTTTTTTTCCTGTTAAAACAGTGTTTCCGTTGTGTGTGTGTTTGTTGTGAAACTTCGTGAAAGCGAGGTGGGGGTGGGGGTGGGGGGGGGTTTTACTGTGTAAAACGAGGAGAGGGAAGGGGCTAATTCCACACACACACACACACATAGGAAACACTAAGAACTATGTGAACTATGATAAGAAACACTTATCTGTTGGAATTTATTTGATCTTTTTTTAAAGGTAAAGTGCAGGTTAATTTGTTTTATTTTTACTTTATATATATTGTGTTAATTATTTTTCTGTATTGATTTTTTTGGGCTGTGGAACAAATTATTTGAGTTTTTATTATTTCTTATGGGAAGATTTGATTTGGTTTACGAGTGTTTTGGAATACGAGCCCGCTTCCGGAACGAATTATGCTCGTAATCCTAGGTTCCACTGTTACAGTCTATTCTTTTATTTGTCATGAAGAAACTTCAACCATTTAAGTGATTTCCATTCATGATTTTTTTTCGATTTTTCTGAACATGTTTCTCCCAAAAAAGTTGACATGTCCACACTATTCCTTCAGGTTTTTAATAATTCCAATAATTAATTCCAATTCCATTTAATTTCCTAAGGTGATTTCTTTACTTGATGCTTTTTTCTTTGGCCGAGCAGAGCTACTGTACATGATGCGCTATATCAGTTTATCTGAGTGAGAGCTCTGAACTGAGTTCTCATCACACCGATCATGTGCAAAGGCTCTTACTTTCACTTTTAAACATTTCCGATTAAACTTCACCATCATGATTTTTTTTTTCAGACCCTGGCTGACGACATAGTGCATTACTATCCTTCCAAGGTTTAAAAATGTGTTGGAGGTTTCGTTACCCAATGCCAGGAATTTTCTTTGTAAGCTTCTTAGCAGTAAACGTCCTTAATTTGTTTTCTTTACTTGATACAGTGTAATTCTGTCTGATGACAAACATACTCGGCAAATACAAGAGCAAATCTGTTCTTCAGTCCTGCTCACAGTCTAGCTTTTTTCTGCTAGAGAGTACGGCGTACGTCAGAAATAACTGAGTTCAAGGACACGGCAGACCATCGACCACAGACCTTTTCCTGTAGGCCTCTTGCAGACGTGCGATTACCTCATTTACAACTTTACACTCCAGCGACTATCTCATGCTCAGAAACGCTCGCTGTGAGACACGCAGGGAAGTACTGAGAGCCAGCGGATTGCGACCTTCAACACTTTTGAAGATTATGTCCAGAAAACGACGGTGGGGAAATTCAAAGCTCCTGAACCTGAAGACTGAGCTCAGAGTCGTTTGTCGGTCTTTATATATAAACCCAAAATCCGAGTAAATAATCAGACCAATCAGACCTTGAAGCTTCTCTTTCATCGCCTTCATTTGTTAGTGTTTACGGGTTACCACCAGCACCGACTGGTGCAACCACAACTGAGAAATAATTCCATTTACATTAAGGACTGTTGTGCTTCATTTGGGAATTTGGATTATCAGCCAATACCGTGCTTTACGTCTCAAGAGCTACATGAAAAAACAATCCATAATTACAATCAGGGGATATGTGGACTTTCTGGATGTGTACAGTATGTAACTGTGTGCAGTGTGTCTCGCTCACCGTGCACCAGGAAGCAGAAATCTTTCCACATGAGCAAAAGCGTGAGCTTGGTGAAGCCCACGGCATCGTACTCGACGACCCCCCTGCACAGGAAGAACGGGCAGAGACGAGATATTTACTGTACCCCCGGCAGCAAAACGACATTCGTTAAAAGTCTGAGAAATCCACAGAGCATCAAATTACACATGAAGACGGGAAGGAAGGGATAAAGGACTCACATTCCAAAATGGCTGAGAAATGCGGCGATGTACTCTCTCCTCTTGTGATAGCCCTGGATGACATACTGCACCTGAGATAAAGTGGGGGGGGGAAAAAAAAAAGAGAGGTGGGAGGAAATGGGGGTTATTTAGGGATCTGTTCCGACCCCTCAGCATTCAGCATCAGCAGTGAACTAATCGCCACCTGATCATAACTGAGAAATCATTCTGTTTACATTAAGGTCTGTTACACAACATGAAAAACACTATATTGATCATTCGGGAATTTGGATTATGAGCCAAACCGTGCTTTCTGTCTTGAGAGCTACATGAAAAATCTACTGTATGTAATCCATGCAAGTCATCATATGCACCTGGTTCTCACCGGTTCATGCCGTAAGTTTAGATGTTTATTTTAATGCTTTAGATGTCACTGTGTGGCTTAACAAACAAAAAACATTCCTCTGAAACCGCTCAGGTACAACATGATGAGAGACAAAGCCGTCCTGCAGAAACCCAGGAGAAATATTCCTCGAGACTACATTAGGCCCAAAAAAATTAGCGTCATTTCGTAGCCTAAGAACAAAGCCAATTCTCGCTCAAATGATCTCAAATTTTAACGAGGTGTGTAAAAACTAACTACGTTTAATGTTTTACGTTTAATTATGTGTTGCTAAGCAACAGAATCTTGAAGATGAGGAGTCTGAGGCACAACAAAACAAACCCAAAGGAGTTAGATAGAGATTTGGGCCACTTGTCGACACAGGGTCGACACGGCCTTATTTACAGCCCTGAACTAATCGATAAACACTTGAGCAATCAGACGTAACTCACCATTCATTCATGTCAGTCTGTAGGACTTTATTATAACTTAACTTTGACAAATTTTAGTGCAGTACCTTTGGTTTAAACACTCTTTATCTGTGTTTGACCTGATGATTAACACTGATGGTGCTCCTGAACCGCACGACAGAGACGAGACTGAACCCTGATTGAGATCGAGCTTAAAGTCGTATAAGTAATTATCACCTACAGTAATGTAAATCACTTCAATACTCGATTTACTGTCTTTAATTCCAAAATGACAAAAAAAAAAAAGAAGAAAAGTCAAACTAGTCTTGGTGTCTTTCAGACAAAACAAACGTGTCCGCGGGATTTTGAAGACAATCAGGCGTGACGCCGGCGAGAGGCACTTCGTACTGAAGTCATTCCGACTCCGCCGGTTTGCTTAACGAGTTCCCTCACCGACACGCGGGCTGCAGAAAGCAGGATCGGGGGCACGCGGCCTGCTAACGCGCCGTGATGATAGCCCGCTCCGCTTATTATGACACACCATTAGCGCTTGGAACACATTAGCACTTTTTCCGCATTATCACATTCGAGTACTCGGTGAGATGTTCAGACCGGAGAGATGACACCTTTTGCACTTTTTGAGGCTTGAATGTGTTGCACTTCATGACTCAGCTCGTCCTAATTGTGTCTGCAAAGCATCCATTTCTGAGAGCGCTAATGTGCCACACACACACACACACACACACACACACACACACACACACACACACACAATGTTCCCTCTCTTTCTCTGTCACTCTTACTCTCAGTTTTTGTTCAGTTGAAGAGTTAATCAGAACAGGAACACTGCTTTGCTGCACTCCACACCCTTGCCGAGGGCGAGGCCCGGCCCTAAAGTTGGCAGGTGAAGGCGGGTGGATAGGTGAGTCATCGCTAAAATATCTGCTTGTTAGACATTGCATAAGCCAACTTCCTATGTGTGTGTGCGCATGTGTGCGTGTGCGCGCATGTATGTACAGTATGTACATAAACTTGGGCATATTCTGTGAGGGCAGCGAGTACGCGAACTTCACCGCTCTGATAACAAGACTGAATTTTGTTGTCAGCTACTTTCCCTCAGTTGCCCTTGACTGGTTTAAATGAGGCACTTTTTAACGTTTGTAAACAAATTCAACTTGTGTCAAACACTCGGGTCAATTATCCGCTTCTTCTTTTCCACGTAACTTCATCTGAAGACGGTACACGCCGTGGACGTTTCCTATTAAGGACGAGAAGCGTGGAACCGATGACGTGATTAGTTCCGGTTAAGGGGCGGACATGTATTTACTTTTCATTGTTTTTCCTAAATGAAAGAATTTGTCGGACATTATTAATCAGTTTGAGGGTGTGTTTACGACTGTTTAACTTAGGTTTACGGACACCTTTAAACATTACAGACTACAAACCGGATTCACTTTTAAATGAAGTGATTTGTTTGATTCTTTATAAACTGAACTTAATTATCTTCAAATGTATTTATTTGCAGCCAGCTCCTCCTACGTTATCTTTCATCTATCTTTTTATCTTTTATCTTTCACTAAATAAGCAGGATGAGACATCGGTCTAGTCATTTCACTGTTTACACACGGACGACGTCACAGTGCGACTGAACGAGCTCGGAAAAAAGCAATAAACTTTTTTTATTATTATTTATTTATTTATTTATTTATTTTTTATAATTGCTAGCGAGCGTTACGTGAATCAGAAGTAATGTCGAGCCGTCCTTCCGATCCGGACAGCAGACCAATTACGCTCTCTTTCGGACTGCCAGCCGAAGACGTTCCTGCAGCAGCGTCTGGATTTGAAGCCGCTCGCAGACGACGGTCCTGTCAAGAGGCCGCGGTTTGAGCTTGAGTAATTATTCAGGCTTGTCACATTTAAACCAGTTCCTCGCGGTTCTTCTCCTCACGACCCCAGTTGAGGTGAGTGGAGACTGTGGAAGTGGCGTACACTAACTGGAGCCTGATTATGCATGCTGTCGTGCGAGTGTGTGCGAGTGTGTGTGCGCGCGCTCCCGCTTCAGGTGAAGAGAAGGAGCAGGGAGTACAGAGGTCTTCCCTACGGCCAGTGACACAACGCAGCTTCTCCACTCCGTCTCCACCTGTCAGCCCTCATATCTCCTCCCGCCCAGTGCAGACCGCGCGCTACACGTGTTTAGCCTCGCGCACGTGGAAACAGAATCTAGAAACTACGATTGAACCACTTCAAATGGATCATGTGATTCAAAACTGTCACAGGAGAAACGAAGAGATTTTCCAAACTCATTGGATAAGATGAGAAAAGATAAAACTTTATCCAAGAGCGAAGAGAGTGAAAATAAAAGAGACACACAATGAAATAATAATTCAAATAAAATAAAATAAAATAAAATAACGGTAAAAAAAAAATCCACAAACTACTAGACTTAGGATAGACAAAAGTTGAATTCAGCAAGCGGTAGCAGGAACCAGATTCTGATGTAGAATTTACGTAGCAACAACGACGAGTGATGTCGCACATGATATTGCTAAATGATGTCACATATGATATCGTACACAATATTGATATTGCGCCAGATATTAAAGAACCCAAGCATACAAAAATTGCAGGTAAGGCTGGTGTAAGGCGAATTCTGAGATGCTGCAAATTTGACCTCAATACAGCAATAATAATTGATTACTACCGCGTTCGTAAGTTGGATTCGTTCGTAAGTCCGACAAAGTTACATCCTGACACAAATACACAACAGACAACGCTACACGGTGTTTACTGCACACTTGGACGGACGGCATTCTGTCCCAGAGCTGTTTTCCACTGTATTGGACTGTGGAATCTGTTTTGTTGAGGACTTTATGAATTTAGGATTATTCGCCATCAGGACGGTTTTACAGGACAGACACATTTTCTATCATTGTGCTCCCGGACTGATTCACTGAAACCGGTGAGGCCGACTCATTTCTCCCACACACATACACACACACACAGACACAGACACATATACATAAATACATACAATATACCGGAATCTTAGTGCACTACAGTGTATATTCTTTTTTTCCCCCGTTTGTATCTGTGGAAATTTGTAATTCAAATGTTTGTAAGTTGGAGACTATTTGATAATCATTACATACTTGCCCTATGTACAACCCACAGCACCACACTGAACCTGTAAACCACAATATCTCCGCGCCCACACACACTAATTACAGACAGAATAAAAATCCAATTTCTTTTTTACCTTATTTGTGAGTAACTGGCACACTTGAGGCACGTAGTCTATGAGGCAGCCTCCACTCGGAAAGGCTGGAATATGCAGGGCTGAGGGTCCTCCAAGTGCGCTGTGGGAGACACCGTGGGAGACATGGGTTAGTCAATTATTTCCACTTCATTATTTGTTTAAATGATTCTGAAATTAGACCAAGCGACCGAGACGTCCAGTATTCTAGAGCGTCTCATCAGTCGCCCACTAAACTCGAGAGCGACATTTATTACGGTATTAGAATATATTTATCCGGATATTACAGTCGAATAGTAGGTAAAGGTATTGTGTAGTTCAAACTTCAAAGAAGCTTTGATTTCATATTTTTTATATAACAAGGTTTAATATAGCAAATTCCTCGACCTGAAACAGGAAAAGTGAATCGGTCATCGTTTCCATTCTGAAAACGTGACGCGGCACCGAGCGAGCGAGCGAGCGAGCGTGTGAAGGCAGGGTACGAGTTGTCTTGACGCATGCCGTCATCCTCACCTGTGTTGTTTCGCATAACTTTGGCAAGAGATTTGACGGAGACGATGCCAGCATGAAATCAGTACCAGAAACTGATACTTTGAGCTATGACATCTGGATCTCTCACGTTCACTTATCTTTATTAAGTGCAGCTTCGTTTTTAAAAAAAAAATTTTTTCAGACACCTTTTGCATTTTTTGTTATAATGATGATAAGCGTAAAGGGACAGAATAGTTCCTGGTCATGATGAGTTCTCCATGTTCTTCACGTGTCTTTTCATCCGGCATCCTGGTTTCCTCCTGTCTCATTATGAGTCTCCCCATGGTACTCTTCAGTGGACGGGTTCAAAGCCCTTGAACGGAGCATGAATATGTTCTACGATGTCAATTCTGACTGCAATGCGAACGCGGAGGGAGAGCGTAGCAGGCTACTGATCAGAAGGTCCAGGGTTCAAACCCCACCACCACCACCACCACCACTAAGCGTTGAGCCCTTGAGCAAGGCCCTTAACCCACAACTGCTCAAATTTAACGCAGAGCAGGTCAGTCTGAGACAAAACCAGACGGTTAACCTGCGACATCCCACAAACTGCACGTTCTGTCGCTCATTCTTCACTCTTTTCCGCACTCTTGTCCCAGTACTCTTGTCCTTCGCTGATGAAAACACAGGCGTGTCAGTGAGATGTCTGGCCACCCTGTGCGGCTGTTCAGACCAAGTTCACTCGTCCTCGCTTTGACATGAGATGGCAGACGACGCTTGCCCTTGTCGTGTCCCCCGTGTCTGTTCAAGGGACGCTGTATGTTTAGCAGTCGCCCGTAGGCCGGTGATTAACTGTGACATTTACAGCAACGGGACGTTGATATTTAAAACCTACACGACGTGACTTTGATATTTTCCATGCTTCGAATCAGAGTAGAGTCTCTATTACGCTATATGAAATATTCCACTGTACGTCTTTAAAAACGGTTCCTTGGCTCAACCCAACCCAGCTATTGAAGATTTGCCCTCCGGTGTAATTCAGCTCCAACTGTAATTAAAAACACACCCAATGTACCAAATTAAAGTGTTTAAACACACTCGAGCAGGTGTGGTAGATTAAGGTAGGAGTTAAATGCAATAGCAGGGTTGGGCACCTCGGCTTTAACGCTACCCCCTTGTTAATACGGAGTGATTATAAGGGTTATCACACAGCAGTGCAAGAGCACAATTACAAAAAAAAAAAAAAACTGAACTAAAGCAGAGCAGGACTTACTGATATGTAATACTTACACTAATGTATCTCTATGTATTCTAGTTTTTTTTCATTTCCTGAAACATTGCTTGACATGCTTTTTAAAGAAATGATCTCATTAGTGACATCAGACGAGTTGCAGAGCGTCTGAACCGAACACAAGGCCACAGCGGTGTTGTTGAGAGCGCTCGATTCTGATTGGCTGGAAGTTGATGATTTGTTTCCTACAACACTCCCAGGTGCGAGATTTATGTTAATCCATTTGTTCTCCTGCGTAAGGACTCGAATAGTTAAAATTTCGACATAAACAGATTTTACCCCTCGTGTGTGACATGGAAGGACGCTCCAGGGTTCAGCATTTTCGATCTCCTATTCAATTCGGTTTTATTTGTATTAGCGCTTTTAACAACTGTCACTGTCGCAAAGCAGCTTTACACAATCAATGACATGGAGATTTTTTTTCATTAACGTTAATAAAGAGAGAATCGGTTGAAGGAACAAGTGTTGATGGCTGTTATAACGCAAGTGACAACATGAACTAACTTGCTTCACAACTTTTAACAGGAATACAAACAGAAAGCAGGACAATGTCCTTATATATATATTAAAAAAAAAACTTGTGGCGTTAGAAGATGAAAAACCACTTCGAGACATATTGATATTGAAAAATATTTTTTCATCCATCCTTTGTTCCTCACTTAAGAATTTCTTACATCAGCTTGTTGGAGTTGAGCAGGTCTAATGAAACATATTTCATATTGCGTCATGTTCTCTCCAGTCCCTGTACTGTACCTGATCCGTTTCAGAGGAAGGTTTTTGTTTGTTGAACCACTGAAGCATGAAAAAAAAAACTCATCTAACTTCAGTCCTGATCCAGTGAGAAACAGGTGCAGATGATGAGAGATGATGATCAGGAGGTGATTAGTTCACTGCTGATGCTGAATGCTGAGGGGTCGGAACAGACGAGAGGGGAAACGAGGTCGCTGCTGAAATGTATATTAAAATTAGGTACATTATATCAGTGGAACTGCGAAAGAGGTAAATGTACACAGAGTCCACGAGCTTGAGTGCGACACCGGGTTTCATGTAAAGTGTGGTTTGATTTGACCAATTAAGGAAGGATTAATTAGTCAAAGGATTGTCTATTCACTATTCATTCGGGTGTCTCGTGCAATTTTTTTTGTAATGCGCATAAAATAGAGAGAAAAAATATTTGATATTCAGAAAGAACAAATAAGGTAGGATTAAGATTCGCAAATGAAAATGCATCACCCTCCCACATACGAGGAACGAGCTCTTCACCTTTAAGTGTCGCTAATACCTTGGCGCAGCTTCGCGAGTGCTGTCATTAGGGCTTAGATCAAGAATGTGTTTCGCAGATAAAACAACCAGCCATCAGTGAAACAACCTAAAGCAGATGGAGAGCAATTACACACATGCAAATGTCACTTGTGTCTGTCAGCCCTATAAAGTGCTTACTGCACAGACACGCTATTCAAGGAATAAAAAACGGAAATGGGAAATTATCGGGAACGTCGCTCACTGCCGAACGTTATTCAAACTGTCAAAGTATAGGCTTCTGGCTTTCTGAATGCTTGTCTATCAGAACTCCTTTGGCCTTCATAATCATGTCAGAAGGAGATGAATGGAAGAGATGAGAGAAGAGACTAAGCTGGACAAAGTGGGTTGGGGGGTGGGGGTTGTTGTGTGAGGGAGAGGGAGAGAACCGTAATAACAAAGAACTGTGTAACACCGACAATAGAGCTGAGATCTCCATGGAGACGTGCTGCGATGCTGTAACTGATGTCTTGATGAGGACACGGGCCTGCTCGAGTACATAACATCAGATCGAGCGACATGGACGGCCGTGTGAAATGCTCGGCGTTCTGAACGTGTGTGTTTATCGGTCGATCGAGTACATTTTGAACACATTCACAACTGGATGTTTTCAGTCACATGACCCGGTGTCATGCAGAAGAGGATGGGTTTCGTTTTGGGTTTCCGGTTCCTCTCACGAATGCCTTTTAAAATCGAATTTAATACTTATATATTACGTCATAATATTCTTATGTTACACTCGAGATTCAAGAGAGGCAAGAACAACTGAACTGCAGCACCTCCAGCACTTTGTGTGCGGTATGGAGAAAGAACAACATCCGGAGCGATACTCTAATAAACAAGGTGAAAGTTTCATAAAGAGAATCGTTAGCAGTGACGAGACGCGGGTTCATCACTACGAGCCTGAGAGGTAAAAGAAACATCCTCGATAGCAGGCGGAGGAAAAGTTCAAAAGTCGACCATCAGCTGGAAAATCCATCAACGCTTACAGTTTTCTGGGATTCTCAAGGACCAGAAGTATTGGAACGATATCAGGAAAAAGAAAAAGGCTCGTTACAGTATGATGTTGTTGAAGAGCTGAAGACTAAACGTCGGAATTAAAAAGTTCAAAAGTCGACTATCAGCTGGAAAATCCATCACGGCTTACAGGATTCTCAAGGTCCAGAAGTATTGGAACACTACCAGGAGGTTGCTCCTCATGTCTGCATGGCATGAGAGAGAGAGAGAAAGAGAGAGAGAGAAAGAGAGAGAGAGCAAGATCAAAGGAGAATCGCCAGACTGGTTTGAGTCCAGAGTGAGTAACAGAAATAATCACTCTTTACATCTGTGGTGAGTTGAAAGGCATCTCAGAATGCACGTTACACCAGATCACACCGGATTCCCGTCCCGTCCGATGAAAAACAGGAATCTGAGGCTAGGATGGGCATGAAGTCCCTGAAACTCTACGTCCAGAAAATTTTTTTTTCGTTAAAAACCAAAGAGTGATTCTGTAACTCTACTCTGTGAAAATAAAACACATATAACTGGATTAAACCCATTTAATAAGGCTGGCCTGGGAGAAACAAACTAAGCAAATGTTTTTGTACAAACATAATTCTGATTACGTAATAAAAACAAAAAAAAAAAAGAAGAAAAGAAAAAAAGAGAAGTTCCCCCACGGGGATGGAGGCAGAAACGGTGCCCACACTGTTCCTTTATATAACGGAGTGTGTCCGGGGCCGGACTCGGAAACAGGGCATGTGCACGACACAACAGACATGAGGTAAAGCTAAATAAAATGAAAATAATAATAATAATAATAATAATAATAAAAAAGGAAGGATAATGCTCTCAAAGAGAACAGCCTGTCTCCTGAATAAATACAAAGAGAGAAACAGACATCTGCAAATATCTTCGGCTCTTTATCGAGCCATAAGCGTGTGTAGGAGTCGGTCTCTCAATCTGTCAGCATCGCAGTTCGAAACGGAGGGATGTGGAGTCCACCATGAAACAGCGAGAGCCTCGCTCTAATAATAACAGAGCTGAGTGTGTGGGCGCGCGGAACAGCGATCGCTGCGGCGCTGCTGATGTTTGAAGTGTGAAAGGTTCGGCGGGTAAACGCGGATGTGCGCGGCTCGGGTTTGCGAGGCCTTTTGAGAGAGACGCCGAGGACGGGTTGGAAAGAGATACAGAAAGAAAGAGAGAGAGAGAGAGAGAGAGAGAGACATGTAAAGAAAGAGCGAGCGGGATTCCTATGCGGTTTGTGTGTTCGCCTCACTTGAGGTGGCTGATGGAGACCTTTCTCTTGGCTTCTCTCTTTCAAGTCCCACTCACTCGCTTTGTCTTTGCTTTGTGCCTGATCCAGAGGGGTTGGCTGGCGCTCTGACTGCGGGCGATGTGTTCAGCATCAGCCTTTAGGGCGGCTCTGAGACGGAGCACCGAGTTCTTTAGATGTTCCGAGTTATTATTATTATTATATATTTTTTAAGGCGTAAACACAGGGACAGCTCGTCTTGGCTGGAGCTACACAAGCCGCTCATCGACTGGGAATAAACCCGAGTGGTGCCAGAGGCGATCCCGCTCTTCTAAACCCCCCCCCCCCCCCCCACACGTCTGCTTTTCACTGTTCGGGAGAGACGTCCTGTGCACATGCGAAAGTCAAAATCTCAGCTACAGTACTACGGGATGCTCCAGAGATGAGCTGTGTGTGGACAGAGAGGGTTAGATGCCGAAATTATGTCACATGGGGTGGGGTGTGAATAAAATCGAGGCTTGTCTCAGTCCTGTGTCATTCTAACCCATGGATTTAGGCACATGTACCCATGATACCCCATGGCAAAATCTTTGCAAAAAAAAAAAAAAAAAATCATAAAGGAATGACTTTTAAGATCGAATGTAACACTAAACCGTACAATTCCTTTGAAATCTTTTGTTCTTATGTTACATTCAAGATTCAAGAACTTCACGGTCATTGTGTGAGCACAATTAAACTGCAGCACCTCCAGCACTTTGTGTGCAGTATGGGGAAAGTGTTTGGATATCTGCGAACAAAACTCCGGAGCGATAATGTAAAGGAGGTGAAAGTTTTCTTAAAGAGAATCGTTACTGGTGACCAGACGCGGGTTCATCACTGCGAGCCTCAGAGTACGGAACGGAAACATCAAAAGTCGACCATCAGCTGGAAAATTCATCAGCGCTTACAGTTTTCTGGGATTCTCGAGGGCCAGAAATATTGGAACATCACCTGGAAAATGATTCGACAATCAACGGCGCCCGTCACAGATGGAAGAGATGAAGACTAAACTCCGGATTAAACACGGAGGACTACACTGCGGACACTCTGAGGTGTTAAAGCGTCCTCCCATAGTCCTGATCTCACCTTCACAAGTTCGGTGCCCTGAAAGCAGACCTACGAGGACGGAGAGTCACTTCTGATGAAGAACTGAGGGCAGCGGTGCATTCATGGATCACAGCTCAGATTCAAAACACTTTGTACTGAGGGAATACTTTGTTTTCCCTCAGTACAAAGTGTACTTGATTGTTTAGAGATGGACAAAGTGAATCGAAAATCAAAGAGATTACGTTGAAAATTATGAAAAAAGGTAGTTAATATAAGTTCTGCAGACTCTGGGAGTCCGGATCATGTTTTGACTTCTACATTTGACACACGTGGCCCAAACACCTAGACTCTACACACTCGGTACACAGACTTCAGCTGGTACGTCATCAGACCTTTAACCCTGCATGAATACAGACGTGACCCTGAACGCAGCCCTGTATTCATTCTCCTACAGTGCGTGTGTGTGTGTGTGTGTGAGTGTGAAAAGCAGCGCGAGACGACGCGGAACACAAATCGGAACGTCATTTTAAAACGACCTTGTTCAGGATCAGGTTTGTCCTCACGCAGCCTTGCGTTTTTCACCCTTATTGTGATCCCTCTCGCTCGGTCTGTGAAAGGCAGCCGCCGACCCACGCACTCGCGCGATCCAACAAAAACATCCACTCCTACCCATCCCCTCTCCCTCACTCAGCCTCACTCAGGCCGTTAATGTACGAGCGAGCGCGAGGGCAAGAGCGCATTATTAAAAACTCGCACAATGCGGTCCGGCGAGGGGAGAAGAACCTGTGACAGATAGGAGCTGACATGGCCGCAGAGCGGTGAGGAGGGGCACGTCCTCTCGCCGGGCACGTTTGATTAGATCGAGGGTGGCTCCGAGAGACACGGAATAGGGAAAATGCAAATAAAAGGAAAAAATAAATCTCGTCTAGAGGCGCACATTAGCAGACCTTGCCTAGAGAGATCTGCCTGCCGTTGAGACATGACGGAGTTTCTTTTTGAACAGCGGGCCGACCTTGCGCTCGGTCCGCCCACGGAGGACGGCGTCCAGGCATGGCGAACGAGTCCGCCGATGTCATGTTTCATACACGGTTTATCTGGTTTCCCCCGGACTCTTACATAAGGACTTCGGCCGCAGCGTGGTGCGTGTTGTCGTGTTTATTTCGGAAACACTGATGCCTAATAGGACGGGTGGCATCACCAGATGATGTTAGATCTCGGCTCAGAGGAGCCAGATGTGCGCTTAAAAGGGTCACGGCTTTACATACTCATGACTGCGTGACTCTAATGATCACACACCAAACAAATTATTTCCCAAATAACCAACAAACCGCTGAGGCTTAACAAATGGAAAAAATGCTCTCATAATCATGCTTGATTCTACTGCACGGCCTCCATCAAGTACACACACACACAGAGCCATAAGGACTTGGACTTGCACGGGTGTACGAGAACATACAGTACGCACACACACACACACACACACACACACACACACGCATATACCCCCAACAACTTCCCAGTTTTTCCCCTTATTTTAGGGAAGTAAATAGCAGAAGAGGTCGTTCTTCCGTCCTTGGGTATTTGTAAATTCGACAGTTAGATAAGGAGTGTCATGGGCTGTGCCTTTTTGGGGAAACTCATCTTTCCATAAGGTCTATTGTATGAGTGGCCCTCAAGGAAAAACATCGTCATCATGTCCCCAAAATATACATTTAATCATCTGTGTGTGTGTGTGTGAATGAATTCAAAAGGAAAAACTGAGTTAGGGGAACTAATGAGACGCGTGGCAGGAAAGAGAGTGGAACAAGAAAGTCATAAAATATAGAAATTCTAATGATATATACATATAAATAAAACAACTAACGCCTTCAGAACAGTTGTACGTATATAGCAGAGTTCGAGTTCAGTTTAGTATTTGAAACATTTCATCTTTAATCAAACTCCTGAATGCTTCTGTGAAAAAAAAAAAGGAAATAAAGCAACGACGACCCTTCGTACACACAATCATTCGGCTTCCACTCTGACTAACCTGTTCGCTTTCCTTTCAACTAATTTGCTTCTATTTCTATACACTATACTGCCAAAAGTATTGGCTCGCCTGCCTACAACTTGAGTAACATCCGATTCTTAATCCACGAGGTTTAATATAATCTTGGCCCCGCCCCTTTTGCAGCGACACCAGCTTCGACGCTTCTGTGAAGCTTTCCACAAGGTTTAGGAGTGTGTTTATGGGGACCTTTGACCGTTCGTCCAGAAGCACCTTTGTGAGGTCGGACACTGACGTTGGACGAGAACGCCTTCAGGGAAGAGTTGAAGCTGGTGTAGCGGCAAAGGGGGGCGGGGCCAACATCATATTAAACCCTATGGATTAAGAATCGGATGTTACTCAAGTTCATGTGCATGTGAAGGCAGGCGAGCGAAGGGCAACATAGTGTCTATTCTTAAAGAAGACTTAAAATGACTATCTTAAAAATATGGGGTCGAGCCCCATCACCGCCAAACTGCCACTGTTGAGCCCTTGAGCACGGCCCTCAACCCCGTGAGTTCCAGGCATCCTGGCCGACCTTGTGCTCTGACCCCGGCTTCCAAACTGGGATACGCTGGACTGAATCTTCATGTGGATTTATGAGGGGCGCCGATGTTGTTTACTTTTTTGGGGGAGTCAACAATAACGGGAAAGGTTTTCGGCTTTACTTACTGCTCTATGCTGGGGGATAAGAAGAGTTTGGGGAAGACCTGGGTAGCTTCTGCGTCTTCGAAGCTAACCGACAGCAGAGCGACGTCTTCTCCCGGGTCCAGCGCCGTGTCCTGGGAAGCATAAAGCAGAATACAGAAATGGAGAAGGTGCACACAAAGTGTTGGAAGAAAGAAGCAACAAGCAGTAATGTACCTCCGTCAGTCCCTGTGCATGGACGCCCATGTCTGCCTGTTTCTCTCTAATCTCTAATACAGAGGATGGGATTCTGTTCTGCTGTTCGTTCTCAGTCCTCCTAGAGCTCTCGGCCCTGCTGGAGCGTCTGTCGGCGCGCGGGACCCTGAGCTCTAATCAAATGACTTTCACTCGGTTTGAACCCATCCACATTTGGCATGATTACTGCCTGCCGTGCGATACGCCGGGGTGCGTGTGGTGCACGGGGAAATGCTGCCAGATACAAGATGAGTGTTAACACGTAACCCAAAGAGTAATCTGGAAAGAAATCAAACCGGCCTTTAGATTAATCAGAGCTAGGGCGTTGTGTGCTGGAGATAATTTAGCATGAACTGAGCTGCGTTACGAATCCAGTAATCGATCTCAGGAGCCTCGTCAGGCTTTACTCTGGCTTTACTCTTGCTATACCTTAATACTATAACCGTAGTACAACGTGTATCTTCTTTAAAAAAAGAAAAAAGAAAAAAGAAAAAAAAAGAAAAAAGCTAAGCTCGCACCTATTAATTGTGAAACTACATTCACATTGAGCCAACCTGCCAGAGGATTTCATGGCACGGAGATCTTATTACTGGAAGCTTTCTTTGATGGTTTTCTCGCTACACTCGCATGCCTTTGTAATATGCTGAAGGGACGGAAAGTGTACCGCGATTCTCTGTGAGGGAGGAAGTAAGACGAAACCGCACTACTTTCAAGGCAACCTAGAGACAAACATTGTGTGGCAGAAAAAATTTACAAAGCATGTACCACGTCCAGATCTTTAGATATTTACTAGACGAAGAAGAAAGAAAAGAAAAAAAAAGAAACAGATGCTCGAGCGTAAAATCCAGACCGTGCACTGTATTCCGAGGTATAAAACGAGCATTTCACTGTACACAAGGTTTAAAAACGAACACCTCACGCAAAATAGGGCGAGTTCTGTAGTTGTGGGTGTGTGATGTGACTCGGGCTGCTAGTGAACAAAACCTAAACCTCAAAGTACGGACGAGTGAGCATGAGGCTAAAACCTTTGAGGCTAAAACTGTAATTAGTCTTAACTTTAAAGGTTCAGCTTAACAAAAAACAAACAAACAAACAAACAAACAAACAACTCCTGCATTTAAAATCCCTCCTGCATTTTTGCAGCCTGAAAACACAAATGGTGTTCAAGTCAAAGTGGGACTTGTGATTGTACAGAATGACAGAACACAGTTCTAAGAGGAAAACCTCACTTTATTTCTCTATATAATCCCCTCATACACTAATGCACTTATCGCAGGTAGAAAGTTTACTCCGGAGAGTTCACGCCAGAGTCGTGATCGGACTGTCTGTCTGATTCACGGCTGAATCGCCGGCCTCCGGGGAACTCCTTTAATGGCCCAAACATGTGGAAATGTCTTGTATCGAGGTCGGGACTGTACGGTGGACGTAGCGATAACTCCCAGCCGAGTTCCCATAAGACCGTGCAAGTGGTGCAGCGGTCGGCATGAGTTCACGCAAAAAGAGAATGCTTTGATCTCAAATGCTTTGATTTAAACGCCCCATGAATATAGCATTTAATCAGTGTTATGGATGTTTTATGAGAAAGAAAGACTTTTATTAGAAAATACAGGTGATTTATTTTTTTTAAAACAAACTCTGAAAGCAATATACTTGTAACACACACACACACACACACACACAAATAAGTGTAGATTCAATTGGTAATTGGTAATGTCGAGAATTAATGATTCGGGGTAAACCAGCGTAGCGTCATGGATGCGGCATGTCTAAATCAGACCTCTTGAAAAAAAACGCACAAGTACTGAATTTTAACATGAAACCTTTAAAATAGTCATTATGAAAAAAAAATAAAAATAAATAAAAATTAAACTGTGGAATTATTAAATTAAAAGGTTTACTGCAGCAGTTTTCATTTTTGTTCCTTTTCAACCACAAGCGCTCAGCATTCGGACTTTACAAGTAAAAGTTTAATTAATATAAGCAACATGTTTTCAGTGCCCTTAATCCCGTCTGCTGCCATGTGCGAAGGAAAGAATTTGACTGTGCAGTAAAATGCAAGTATGACAAACGTTTAATCTTATGTGGTTGCTCAGTATTTTTAGAACGCCTGTAGAATTTGGTAAGAGCCCTACGAACTAGGACCTTTCCACCCCCCTTGGTGTGGAATTGCCCCATACATAAAGAGTCAGGATATGTACACGAGTGATGGTGGATTTGACCCGACACACTGAAGAACACACTGATGTAACACACCGTGTTGAATCATCGTGCGTTAGGATAAATCTTAGAGTCTGCCTGAAAGTGTGTAAACGTGTGTAAAGGTAACGTGAATGAAATGTCAAGCGCAAGCCTCGGTGCACATCTCTACTCCAGCAGCAGGAGAGCGCTAGCAAGCGGAGCGTCCGCGGCCCGATGTGTCGCTTGGTTCAATCACTTCACTTCCCTGCCACACCGGCGTGTGGTGCGTGTCGTGGAAAAGCTGAAACGAAGATGATTTTTTTTTTTTTTTCATTTGCCAACTGCTTAGCATCGCTCGGATATATTTGAGGATTTCTATTTTCATTAAGGTTATTACAAAGTTAAGTTCAAAATAAGAATGTGAATATCATATTCCCCAGGTGTTGAAAGGAAATCTGTCTCGACTGGGAAATCCTCTAAAAATAGATGGCGGTGAGAAGCCTGGAACGAGAGCTGGACAGGAATTAGATTTCGAACAGCAGACTAGTGATCGATCACGTTTCTGTTCTTAGTAGCGAGTCAAATCTTTGCCGACGCTGTTGTACGAACGCCAACATCTTACAGCTGCAGGACTCTTTAGATGTCCATTTATATTCAGCAGAAAAACTTTGTATCCTTCTGAACGTTTTGCTAGTACGCGTCAGACAGGACGCAAGCTAGCTTGAGACAGTAAATATTACTTAGAATCTTATTAGCTAATTATGTAATTAACTAAATTAAAGGAGTAATTAAGTAAACTAAGCGTTCAGGATTTGACAATTATTATTTTTTTAAAATTGAAACTTCTTCCATCTTTCCATCAATGTCTCCTCTAATCCTAATTAAAATACCGGACTCTAAATCTGGACAATTTCTGGACATTTTGGTGTTTTTAAGGTGTTTCATGGTAGACCCAGTACCATCGAGTTGCCGCTGTTGAGCCCTTGAGTAAGACCCTTAACGCTGCCTCTGCGCTCTGACCCCGGCTTCCTAACTGGGATATATGGGAAAAAAAATAAATAAATCACAGTTCTGTAAGGTACATGTGACAAATAATTGAATCTTTTTCTATTATCTTTCACTATTATAATTTATTTTGCACAAATTCATACAAAAGTATATTAGAGGCACGTGTATTCACATGCACTTTAGGCTAAATGCTTCATCTTATATATATACACACAAGAATGCACTTCTGTCCAGTCCACAGGCATTCTGACAAAGTACAAAAAGGATTAATGAGGAGTTCAGTAATGAGTAATGACTCATGTTTGAATTACTCGAGGACTGAGAGAAAAATACAAAAGAGGGAATAGAGAGAGAGAGAGAATGCCCCTTGTGCCTCTGTAAAGTCAGTTGTGCCCTGACTGAGGTCAGACGCCAGGAACAACACCACCAGAACAACATGCAGACTCGACAGCGTTTGGTCTTCGGTCAAAGACACGAAATCTATCCGAGTCCTGTACACCAAAACTATCATTTGGAATGAAAGACATCTAAAGCTGGAAGAAACAGCAGCAACAAAAAAGCACTAACACACAGATGGACTCTATCGTATGTCTTCCGGTTTCTATGATATTTTTTCTAGGAAGGCTGAAAAAAAATAAATAAATAATAATAATAATAATAATAAGAAGAAGAAGAAAAACATAACAGACATTCTTAGAAAGTCAGCCAATTATTAACCTAGAAAGCATTTCGACTGCAGGCTGAACAAATGGACTTTAGTTGTTTGGGTGTAGAGCAGAGGTATGATAAAGAGCACTTTAGGACCAGGTAGACCAATTAGTCATGTCAGGGAGCGCTCAAGGACGGAGACGGAGGAGCATGGCCATAATATTCAAGGTCCGTGTATGTACGAGAGCGTGGAGATTCAATTCACTTCAATTCTATTCTATTTGTATAGCGCTTTTAACAATTATCATTGTCGCAAAGCCGCTTTACACAATCAAAAGAATTATTTACGTTTGAATGAAATGCGAATGTGAACTTTCAACATCTGGTGCAGATATTAGGGATCGGGGATCACCAGGCACCTCCCGATACGACGTTATCACGATACCTCGGTGCCGATTCCAGTAATATTGTGATTCTGTATCCTGATTCGATCGTTTATTTTCCCCTTATTTTGTTACAATTTTAAACACTTAAAGTTGACTAAATAATTAAATGTAGCACGTTCCTTATAACATCAGTTCTCACACTTTAAGCACGACAAACTGACGTCAAATACAAGAGTTTAACATTTAACTTTGAATGAAATTAAACACATTTTAAGCTACATTGTTTCTGAGCAGCGCGTATCTCTGTCATCCGCCGTAATTATTATTTCTGAACAAAATTAGTAAACAATTCACTCCGAACACACGGGATGAAAATGTGGGAATAGTTCAGAGTGCGCCACCTGCAGGATTAACGTCTCAAAACTGAACTTGAATCGTTTTTTTCCCCCCCCCGACTCTAAAGCTACGGGAACATTGTATAAGATATCTTATGTCATCGCTCTCAAATCTGATTGGTCAGAAGGTGTTCGCTTTCTATACAAGCGCCTCTGACATTACCGTGCAGACTAATCATGGGCGTTGTCTTTTCTACTGCAGATGATTCACAGGAACTCAAACTAAGAACACTCTAACTCTAGCTGGCTAGTTGAAATCTCTAGTTTAGAACAACAACAACAAAAAAACAACAACAACAAATCACTATCAGAATCACTATCGACCCTAAAAGATGGGTAGGCGATAGTTATGACTAAATTAGGGAGAAAAATCAGGGATTAAATAAAAAAAATAAAAAAAGGAAAAAGAAAAAAAGAAGACGACATTTACATTTAGGCGTTTTGGAGACGCTCTTATCCAGAAAGACTCGATTAGAAGAAGAAAATGCTTATGTTTCCATCGTTGGAGAGATCCTTACACTGGGTTACTAGGTTACTAAGTAAGAAGAAAAACAGATAAAGAATAATCACTGATATGGTGACGTGTTCTTTAATGAGACGTTTATGGAAAAGTTCTCTGGAATTCACTTTCCGTTTTCACAATAAGATGATAAGAGGGATCTGTAATAACCATCACTGTCTCAGCATGTGCCACAACATTATACGAAGAAAAATATGCTGTTTATTAATACATTAAAACATTTACTCACTGGCAAACTGACTTAGTTTCATTGTCTCTACTGGTTATTTTTTATAAAAGGTTTAATATTTCCAGATCCTCAGTGTTAAAGGAATAAAGTCCACGAGCAATAAAACACTCCATGACGTACCATTTTTTAAAAACAAAAACGAAATAATAGCGGAAACTACACTTGATTGTTTCTTTTCGTCATTTTTCTATGAGAAAATAATATACTGTGCAAAAGTCTTGACCCCCGCCCCGCTCTCATTTCTTCATATTTTTGCTTCCACAGTTTCAGACTTCCTGGAGAACTTTTCCTCAAAGTCTAATTAGAAATACAAGACATCTGGATCTTGAAGGACATTATTTTTTTGTCTCTCGTGTTCAGTCCAGTCCCGTACCTGAGCGGTGTAAACCATTCAAGGTTAAAATAAACATCTAACTTAGTACCTTGGTATACTGCTGATGCTGAGCGGTTGGAATAGACGAGAGGGGAAATGAGGCTGCTGCTGAGGTCGATACACAAACAACCAAATTTTGTAGTGTATCTTTTAGGTCCTTTGCAGTACAACATTAGTTCCTTTAACTTAATCTACAAAATGTATGTAGTTGGGTGGGGGCTCAAAACTTTTGCACAGAACTGCATGCTTTATTCCATACTTACTGGAATAAAGCATGCAGTACGAACAATTACAGCCATTTAGACATTAAATCCAAGGCTCTATCTGTCTGTCTGTCTGTCTGTCTGTCTGTCTGTCTATCTATCTATCTATCTATAGTATTTTACTCTTTTATATAAGGTGCTAATTATGTGACAAAAATAAACCCCACACAATTGTCAAGACTGAAAGAAATATTTTATAAAATCATATATATATTTTTTTACATAAACATTTTAACATTTAAAACTGAAATAAGTGAGGAAATTTTAGTTAATACTAAAGCAAACAAACAAACAAACAAACAAACAAACAAACAAAAAAACAAAACCCAAAAGTTTGATTCGCCACAATGTTTTATTTCCTCCACAAATTTCTGGCTTTATATTTGCAGGACTCGCCTCAACTTGTCAATATTTTTTTTTAAAAAGAACTTCTTAAAAACTCTGCCTAGAAAATGATGATGACAAGTGATGGAATGAAATCCCCATGTGACAGGATAACAAACGCTGACTGTTTTGGCAGCCGCCCAGGCTTTACTCACCTTACAGAAAGCGAGATGATGCAAAACCAGGTGTCGGGACGGATGGGGAAGCCTGCTGCCTCGTACCATGGTGACTGTTATTAACGGTAGCGCACGGACACACATCACCAAAAATGGACGTGAGCGCTACTGTAGCTGCGCGCTTACGGGACAGCTTCTCTGGGTTTTTTTTTTTTCTTCTTTAAAAAAAAAAAAAAAAAATCCTTCTATTAATCGGAAGGCTCTATTTGGGGAAAAACATAAAAACAAAACAAATCACTGGATGTTTGTAGTGCGACACAAAACGACACAAAATCAAATCGGACCGAATGGTTGTGTGATGAGTCACATGGACGCTGAATGACTTCCATGAGCGGCACGAGGATAAAAAGCAAAATTCAGACGCACAGTCACCCGAAAAGAAAACACACAACACCGCAGATCCGTGCCCAAATTAGTCATGCACGCATTTCTATGAACTCAGGCGAGGTTTACAAAAGCATAACATGCACTCACACTCACACACACACACACACACACACACACACACACACACACACACACACACACACACACAGCATGCCTGCAGCATCATTGCCTGGACAAGGCTGATGAAACACCTGTTAGTGACTCACTCAGGACAGGCAACAGCTGCTTGATACGCAATAATGGGTAGTGTGTGTGTGTGTGTGTGTGTGTGTGGGGAGGGGGTTACAACAACAACAAAACATGCAAAGCACACACAAGGTGAGGCAAGACACACAGGGATCCAGGAATAATAATAATAATAATAAAAAGCAAAGATAAACCCTGGCCATCTCGGTGACTTTGACCCTGCAGTGGTTGTTGGTGTCACACTGGCTGATTACTCAATTTGCGTGGGAACAATCTTCAATAAAGAATGTATAAAATTAAAAAAAAAAAAAGTTCTGCAGGCAGGAACTCCTCGTGAATCAGGAAGGTCAGAGAAGGACAGGAGGAACGGTAGGACGGCTGCAGGAACTCAAATAATCACTAGGAGCAAATAATCACTCTGTACAACTGCGGAGAAGCAGATCGGGAGTCTCTTTCTTCTCTGTAATATAACGCACGGGAGATTCTGATACCTGAAACGGCCTTAAAAACTATAATTCCACAAGAAATTTGCTTTGGAGTATTTTCAGCATACGAAAGAACCGAGCGCCAAAAGTTTGTGCGCAAGTCCGGGAGCCGTTCAAAACACTCTGACGTCAGTGGAAAGCCAAGTGAAATGAGTTTTACGGAAAAAAAAATAAAATGTTTTTGCCATTTTGTGCACAATTTAGTGAAGACACGACAGCAAGAAGAAAAGGGAGCCGCTTTCAGTTTGGTTTTTAAAGCAGCCGGTGCTGAGAGGAATCATAAATTAATGTCACCAGAGGTTTAATGTCTGTTTATTTCATATTTCACTTCATTTACACGTCTTTTCAACAAGGGTGTTTCTTGTTTGTCTGTTTTTTTATATGCAAAAATATGATTATACAGTAGTGTTGGAAACTGGTAATATTGGTAACATTTTTGTGCGGCTGGAACGGATTATCTGCGTTTACATTATTTCCTATGGGACGATGCGCTTCACAATACGGAGTTTCACCTCCAGAACGATACGCCGAGGTTCCTCTGTCTGCTCCAAATAACGCTGCCGACCTCGCCCAAGCCGACCCTTTTCCATCACCACGGCACTCTCTGGTCCTTAGACGTCTTCTTACTTACTGTCCTCGACCTTTACCCTATAAGGCATCCCTGCTATGATGTTCAGTGTGTTCCTAATAAACTGGCCAATCAGAACGCAAAACGAGGGGGAAAAAAATGCATGACAGAGTTACCAGATAAGAGGAAGATAAACAGGGCTGTATCTGTTAATCGATCGGTCACAGACGGGGTAAAGTACTCAGCCTGTAGTGCGCGCACACACACACACACACACACACACACACACACACACACACACACACACACACACACACACACACACACACACAAAACCCATATTGAGCAACCCTAAAATCTCCCCTGAATACAAACAGGAATTAAGACATAAAGGACTTTCAGGAAGATGCCTGAACTGGATGTTGGTTAAACCCTGTGTACACATCTTATGCAACAGTCCTCAGGTAGACACGAAACGGTAAATACACAAACAGGTAC